>BPLR01010062.1:0-290935 GCA_021605095.1 Caerostris extrusa
TTACGTATTGCTATTTAGAATTCTATTTTAATGTTTTTAACAAGTTGATTCATTCGAACAATTTGAAGCATGCAATCACACTAGTAAAATTAAAAAAAGGAAAATAATAACAATAATACAATATTTAAGAGATTGTTTATGGTTAATATTAGGTTGTATTAAGCAAAAACTTTTAATTAATATACACTTCTTTCCATATTAAATTATGATGATATGTCAAATACTTAAGTTTTGAAGCCTAAAAACTTGTTTGATAGTTTAAACATTTTCAGGTTTTTGTTATTTATTTTAAGTTAGTATTACAACAATCATTTTACTCAATACCAGACTTAAAAAAAAAAAAAAAAAAAAGTATACAAAATTCCATAAAAATACATTTAAATTTTATTAATTTTGGAAACAAAAGTACACAATAATATTTTATAATAAAATAGTAGTTGATAGCCATGACAAGGGAAGTTAAAATTCAAATTAATAAAAAATATTATAATATTATGCTGTTACAAAGTATTGAAACAATTATTATTCATAGCTAAATTGCACCTAATAATAAAGAATATGACATTGCTTTTTAACAAAAATAAACATTGTAATGCATTCTATTATACAAATTGTCATTATTTAAGCACATTAGTCAATATAATATTTAAAAACATTTGCAAAAAAATTAAGTACCAGAAAAGCAAAGTGTGATACATATGACAAAAAATAAAATGTAAAGCTCAACTAGAACCAGTCCCAAACATGGAAATTTTATATCAATATAGAAACAAAAAAATCTATTATATAGAAATAATCAATCACTGTTAGTTTTATTCTGAATAAACGAAAGGGGCAATTCACAGCCAGTGTAACAACCATTTACAACACAGTACCGTACAAATGAATGCCAAAATAAATCTTTTGACAAAATATGTGGGTTACCAACCACAATCAAAAGTTCTTGTGATCGTGTAATGGCAACATTAAGTCTTTTAGGATTGCTCATGAAACCTAAATTATAAAGAATATCACAATCAATGTATTGATAAGAAGATCTAACAGTTGATATAATGATGGCACGTCTTTCTTGACCCTGAAATTCTTCCACAGATCCTATTTTGCAAAATTCTAAATTCAAAGCAGACAAAAGCAATCTAATTTTCTCTACTTGTTTCTTGTAGGGTGCTATAATACCCACATCATGAGGGGATAAGCCAGAGTCATAAAGTTTTTGCAAATATTTAGTCACCTGAACCACTTCAGCTGCATTAAACCAAGATGGACTATTTTGTTCCCGAAGTTCTTCACCTTTAACACCATGAAAAATGATTGGGAAACCTTTGGTAGGGAGCTCATCCCAATGTATTAGTTCCTGATTGCTATCTGTAGGAAAACGACATACAATTTGTGAGAAATAAAACATTTCTGAAGGAAATTGTAAAATATTTGGATGAGAACGATAACTCTCTTCTAACATTGTCACAAGCAATGGATTATAACCCTCCATATTCCTTATATTCCTTTTCATTTCTGGCATACACAGCAGTGTCCATAAGTCTTTCTAAATAGGAAACTTGTAGTCCATAAGTCAGGGCATGGGAAGATCTTAGTACAGGGCCTAACTGCTGTGGATCACCAGCCATAATTACTTGCCCATCTGTTATAAAGCCAATAAAACCAACAGCTATATCACTTTCAGGTTCCATCAGCTGACCAGCTTCGTCGATAAAAACATGAGTGAAAAAATCATTGCATAATCCAATCGAATATAAGGAGCCTGCAGTGGAACAAGTACTGATTATGATGCGATACTGACTGACATGATCTAGTGAATCTTTATCTTGACAATAAGGTCTGATAAATTCAGGAATAGCTTCCACAGATCTCTGATAACTATTAAGCCTGATCATTTCACTGATATCAATTGTATCACTTTCCATTATTCTTTGAGTTACAAGATCAGCAGCACTATTTGAAGGAGTGCAAATGATAATTCTTGACTCAGGAATATTCTCATATACCTGAAGGACAGCTTCAACAAGTGTTATAGTTTTGCCTGTACCAGGTGGCCCAAAAATTACATATGGAAGTGGCCTACACCTACATTCAAGAATACGCATAACAGCTTCTCTTTGTTTCCAATTCAGTTTAGTATTTTTAAAATTAATATGTGACATATTGGTTGGTTTAAATTGTAATTTCTGCCGTTTATTTCCATTTATTTGTTTTTGAGAGGACATTAAACCCAAGTCAAACAAAGGTTCTTTAAGAGACAACTTCGAAGGAAATATTGCATGCTCATGATTCTCAGAAACATGATGCACACATTGATGCAATCGTCTAAAATTTGTACGATTTAATTCAAATCGCACATCATACGACTCACCATCATAAGTGTTATGAAATGAATCACTGAATTTTAAAAGGACTTCATTTAAACATACTTCATGAATGCAGCCTTCAAAGGCAAAGCTGGACTTTTGGTAAGGAGGTACCAGTATTGCTCTATCACCAATTATTAAAGAAGGTCGCCCTTCTGCCAAACCAATAACCTCAAGACTTAAAAATTCTCCTTTTCTTTGCAAAACAACTTCAGAAAGATCAAATTTTTTCATATCAAAGCGAACTTGTATCTCTTCCAAATGTAAAAGCGTTTTGAACTTTGTTACATAATTATTCATTGTTAAATTTCTGAACAAACATGGAACTGCGTAAGTTAAATCTTCTCTGTTTTGAACAGCTTTCAACAGAGATTTAGGAATAGGAGAAGGTGGAAGTTTGTTTGAAAATTGAGAAATGGGTTTGTATGGCTTTCTTCCAGGAATTATAAGCAAGTTTTCACAATCAAATTGATTCTGGCGTTTCTTATTATGTGAAAAAGGAGCAACAGGTTTCAAAATGTGTTGCAAGGGATCAACAATCGTGACAGTTACACTACGTTTAATAATAAAATCTGGAAATTCAAACAATAAAGAGTCTTCATGATGTCCAATAGCTTCAGTTTTACAATGTATAGTAAAATCAATCTTGCTATTATCTGGGATACATTTAACGAAAGGTAAACTTTCACCAAAATAAAATACTCCTTTTTTGTTTTGAAAATAACAATTCTGAAATACCAAATCTGTACAAGTTTTATTCTCTAATGTAATATGCAGATCATTCTCTTTTCCTAAAGAAATACTATGGAAAGTTAATGGCTCAGTGATATAAATACCTTCTTTATCAAACATATATGGTTTGCGAGCATCATAAATATTCTCATCATAGCTAGAGGCACATAAAGAAAAAGCTCTCCATTTAAATATACCTTGTTCACTAGATGCAATCATGGCTGAAACCTTTTGGCCAACACTAAAATTGACCTTGCAGCGACAAGAGTTTCGGAAAAACATTATCTCATCATCAATCACACCGCAATCATTCTCGCAAGCAGTGATTTCTCCTTCAATGCATTTAATTTCCTTAGGTTTCCAAGAAATAACTTTCTTTCCTTCCTCACTATATTGCACTGTAACAGAAAGAATGTCACCAACAACAGGATCAAAGTTTATTTCACCATCATCAACATGAAATTCAATACCATCTTTAAGCTTTCCATAATGTCCATTACATTCTGAGACAATCTTTTCAACTGTTTCAATTCGATCCATAGCAGTTTGTTGAATATAATCATTAGTACTCATTTTTTTATTAGATGATTGTCTCATAATAGAAGATGTAGCAACTGTTGATTTACTAGGTATTTGACTTATATTTCTATTATCTGGTGAACCTACAAATTCAACATAAGAAGCAATCCAATCATGGTAAATTTCTTTTCGAAATGCATGAACAATGACAATGTTCCCAACAGCAAGTTCTTTGCCAGCATAAATCACATCAAAAGAAAAAAAAACAGAATGATTAACAACACCATACTGTTCATAATCATTGATACTAGTAACTTTTCCTTTAAGTTTCTTGTCTTTTGCTGATTCATCAATCTTAGAAGAATTTTCTTTGTTTTCAGTGCTTAACTTTTCCTTTACTTTGTGACCAGAGAAGCCATCCCACTCCAACGTGAAGGAAATGAACTTAGCAAGTAAGGTGAACATTGTTGCAAATAAAAAATTTCAAAAAACCTGAAACAGAGAAAAGCATCATAAGATTTTGTACAAAACAACAAATGTTAAACATGGTCATATTTTAGTGAAAGTATTTTTGCAGCAAATCTCCATAATCCATTCAATGTGCAAGGCTGCGTATCTTGAGGTCTATTCCCAATGGAATTTCATAACCTTCTTGGCATACTTTGTATGGAATAATATTTTTACATATTATAATGGGTAGAAAAAAATGGAATACTAAGATGTTGAAAAACAGAGGCATACAAAACATGTACAAAAAGGAATTAAAAAAACACATAAGTAAGCATTTATCATCCAACAATACTTTACTTTGGACTTCATAGTTGAATCCAAATGCATAGCTGAGTTTAAAGACAGATCTTTAAAATGCTCTTTGAACACAAGAACCAGCGAAACCCTTGAAAAATAAGTCAAAGAAATTGATACGGGTTTACAGACATATGCAGATAACAAACAATAAAAGTCATTAGTATTAAATCTTGATTGGTTTATTAATTTAAGAACAACTATCTCCATAAATTTTTTTATTCAAAAATTTTAGTAAATTTGCAATTTTCTCTTTTCTTTAAATTATTAATGGCCTCTAGATTTGTAATTAATATAGTGGATTTTTCAAAGCATTTCTATAACTGAGTAAGAGTGAATCATTTGATTTCTATATGAAATTTATTTTTTAATTTAAAAACTTTTATAAAAAATCTAAAAACAAAAAATTGAGCAGAATTTTTTTTTTTTTGTATAAATTATTTGATTTTGACACAAAATATGATATTAACCAAAAATATTACCACAAAAAAAAATCATAGAACATTTAAAAAAATGTGTGCACCAAGAAAATTAAGAGAAACCAATCTTTATTCATTCAACTTTTAAATCATATTTCTCTCCTGGGATAGAATATAATTCAAGATAAAAAAAAAAATTAGATTTCAAAATCTTTATTTCATTTAAATTCATTAATTTTAATTTTTACTAATGTGGGAACATATACAAAATGCAATTAATTTTTTTTTTAAAATTATTTAAGAAAAGAATATTAGTAAAATATAGTCCATTAATCCATTAATGAAAATGGTATTTCAACCTTTTCAATAAGAATTGCATAATAATTTGGTAGCTCGAAAAAATTGAAACAAGTGGTTAATTTTTTATTAATTATTATTAAAAAGTATCATTTCAATGACTCATTAAATTGTAAAATAAAGAAAAGAAAAATCAGCAAATTCACATATTTTCTTAGGATAGAAAAAGTTATATTTCCAGATTGTCTAATATTGGTTTTTGTTAAATACAATTTAAATGTAGTGGCCTTAAAAAAAATATTTTAACTTTTAGAAGTATTTTACTATTACTTTAATACACTCCAATTATTTTTAAAATTCAATCCTCATTATTATAATCCCAGAAAAGTTATAAAGAAAAGATGTTCATACAGACTTCGATTTTAATACTAACTTATGAGACCACATGTTGCCTAAATCTCCGTAAAATAAAGAGCAGTTTGAAAAAAATAGGCACATCCACTGTTTCCAATCCCTATTCTGAAAAAATGTTAGATTATAATATATATATATATCCCAGGACAAAATGTGATCAAGTGAATAGGAAAGTATAAGATGCCTATTATCAGTTTAGGAGCCAAAAAGGCTTTTATTGCCTAAATACATGCAGAATACTTTCACAAAATTATTGTACAAGGTGTAGAAGAATCAACTGAATGATTTTTAACAGGAAAATATTACAAGAAATTTACAAAATAGATAAATTTTTCAGTACAATATACACTATTTTGTGTGAGCTACATTAAATAAAAGCTTAAGGCATATTGTATTTAAATCGAATTATGCATAACTGTTTTTCTCATTGCTTACTCATTAGGCTGGTTATAGATTATATTGTTTTTAACTACTACTACACCACACCACATCCCTGTGCTTCATTATTGTTTTTAACTAAGCAACATAATTTATACACATTGAATTCTTTTAGGTCATTATAAACACAGGATTTATATTTTTAGAGCATGTTAAGCTTCACTGGCCAACAATAAACATGTCTTTAAAATTTGCTTTTTTTTTCTACCCCTTTGAACCCATTCCTTAGAACTTAACTTCTACAATGTGCAAAGGTCAATTTAATATTTTATTTTTAACTTCTGTCTTAATTTTTAAATCTCTTAATTATTAAACTTAAGTTCTTATATTTTCACTAACCTTCAATTGTTTTCCATTTTAAAAAATTTTTACTGAGTAAGGTACTTATTTATAATTATTTCTTTTTAATTACTTTTATGCAATAGCCTTCTTGGAATAAATATTAATTTTAATTCTTTAATTATATAAACAGAGGTACAGAGATATTTTTCTCTAGGCACTCTAAAACACAATCTTTGCCTTTGTTAAGTTTCGCTTAGAATGAAACACTGAATAATTGTGAGAATTAACAGCTAATTTCACTTTTGATCTAATTTAATTTTCATATTTACTTGCAAAAGTTAAATTTTGGCAACTGCTTCAACAACCAAGTAAATGAAGAAGTAATCTTATGTTAATTTCATAATAAGCTGAAGCTTTAATAAATGCATTAATTCCTGCCTAGTAATATTATAAGAATCTATCATACATGGGGGGAAAATATATATTTAGAATCTGGTACTGAGTATTTCTGCTAAAAAAAACCTCTTTACAATTTGATTGCACAGAAACGCGAAAAGCAAAATAAGCATAATATTTTTAAAAAATTAGAATATTTTATTACATAATAGCATATGTGTGTACCAATAAATTCATCTCTTTTGTGAATCTTGTTATATTATTTTCTTTTAAAAATCATTCTTTTCCTCTGCTACACCCTGTAAATCAATCTATTCACTACAAATTCTAAACACAATTTCTACCAAGTGAAAAATTCCAAACTTTGTGTGAAAGAAATTTTTATAAACATTTCTTATTAAAGTATTAAGGAAAAGGAGGTTGCCCTTTTACTTAAAAATTAAGGAAAACAAAATATAATAATAGAAGACTTTATGAAAAATCAAAATAAATTAAAAAATACTTTTAAATAATAATCTTTTAGTGGAAAAATTTAATGAATAAATGGATTGAAATGTATATAAATTCGAATATCCCAATAATTATAAAATTTTGACCACAATATTAATGAAATAAAAATTGTTTATAAAAAGAAAAAAATGAAATGAAGATTCTTAAAATAGGTAGAGGGAAATCCAAATATTTGTTCGATAGAATTGACTGATACGAAGTTTCCCATAATCATAATTATGACTACCATGAATCTCCCTCTTTATAAAAAATTTTAAAAATAATCAAAACACACAAAAAAATGTTACTTAATCATAGAGAATAACTGAATAATATAATTGATATGAAAAGAAGAATATTATATGAAATTACTTTTCATATTAATGGTATGTAATTTCAAATATGATTTTTACATTATAAAAGCAAATATAAAGGCTTTTTATTTTAAGAAATTTCTTGTTTATCTAAAATTTTCTACAAATTTTTTTAATCATTTCTTTATTATAATAAAGTGAATGAAATAAATATGTAGTTAACTGTTCATTGTTCAACAAAGTAAAGTGTTTAACTAATAAATGGATTATTACAATGAACATTCAACAATCATACCGATATTCCATTTCAAATTACATTTTATTTGTAAACAATTCTATTTATATCTCTAGGATAATCTTTAATAACAAGACAGCTGAATGTGCCTTTACTTAAATTCTGCAATAAATATTCTATTCATTTTCTAAACATAAATAACGAGTCATTTTTTAGAAATGAAAATAACCCATTCCAAACTATTGAAAGAGCATTAGTTCTAATCCATTAAGCAACAAATTGAATGACAACTCTTCAATATTAGCTTGTTTTTTAATTGAAATAGATAAACCAGTTCAAAATTATATAATTTCATAAAATTTATTTTTTAATCCAACCCTACAAAGTTCATAAGAGAGCATGAATAATTGAGTATATTTTAGAGTAATTCTATATATATATATACATATATATATATATATATACATAAGAAAATATTTGTGCTTTGTTCAATAATTGAAGTCAGCCATCTTCTCGATGAAATCAGAAAACATTTATTGCTTCAAAAGGCCAAGAGAAATAAAAAAAATAAAAAAAAAACAGAAAAAAAAAAATTACTTTGCTGGACTAATATGAAAAACACTCATCCCAGTTTAAAAGTCAGTAACTTTTTTTTTTTTTTTTTAATCTTAAAAGCAATCTTTTTTTTTTTTTTCTTCATATTAGACAGAAGAAAAGGTTTGATCGCAGCAAATTTATCATGTTATAAATGTTCTGAAAATAAATATGACATGTGAATAAAATTTGTTAAGTAGGCTTTATTTTATAAATGTACATTAGATGTTTTTATTTCAAAATCAATATTTCTGGAAAATTCATATATTAAGTATTTAATATATTTAAATTACCAAAAACTAGCAAAGAACTGACAAAGCAATATGCTTGAAACTAACAATCAATACATCCATATAAATTCATTACAACTTTTCATTGTTGCAGTTTTGTCTTTATTATAACTTCATGATGCCTAATTACTTTTGGTTCTCATTTGAAATTCATGTATAATAATGTAATATTTAAGAAGTAATATAATAATATTTATCTTAAATCCTGAAAGCCAATAATGTCGATTTAATATTGAAAAGTGAAATCATTTACTGTATCAATCAGTAACAAATAACATAACTGCCCAATAATAAGTAAAAGTTCCTTAAAAATATGGCATTAAGAAGAGTTGGTCACTAAGAAATAAAATCTTATTCCTAATATTTGACTTCATGTGCATAAGGCAAACTAATCTCCTGCAAAATCTATATTTTGCAAGTTAATTTAAGGCTGGCAATTGCCGACAGCAATGTACTCCTTTTTTTTTTTCCTAACTTTTGTAAAACTACAGCTTTTTTTCAAATGTCACATTTGAAAAGTATGGAAAAATTTTCAAGGTCAGCTACTTTTATATTAAATATTTCTACACTAATAAAAAAATAAAATAAAAATAAATAAAAATGGAAAATTGTATCTCCTCAAATTTGCACATATAATCACATCTCCTTTTTATAGTTTTTAGATAAATATTTAAAGCTTTCTTATATATTCAATTTTAGTATATAAATATTTTTCATTTTTTCAATTATAAAATAAACTGCCACATGAGTTAGTAATTTGTTACATCCTGATATTAAAAAAATTATTTTTACATTAAATTATTTTCTACAATTGTATATGTCTGAATTGTATTACTGTTCATTAATATTTGATATTTTCTTCAGTTATTTCTTATTTATATCACTATTACTCACTGATGCCTAATTTTGAACTAAACATACATTTAAAGGTGATTCTTTGTAAAATGTAAGTAATGGATCAGTTATTTTTTTATAAGCAATATTAAAAAGTTATAAAGTTCTATAATGATTTTTAATGCTTTCTTAAATATTTTTTTGTCTAGTAATTAAATTGTTTTTAAAAATCCTTTATTAAATTATCATAAAATTTAAAGCTTTATTTAAAAACAAAGTTTAACTTTTAATCTAATATAAATAGGTAAAAAACATGGTTGATTAAGGCTATTAAATTTTGTCTTACTTTAAATTTAGAAGAAACAAATTTAAAATGCTTTTTAAATTAATATAAAGAATTTTTTTTCTGTTAAAATACATGAAATTTACAAAAAAAAAAAAAAAGATCATATTTAATGAAAATATTTTGCAGCGAACATTTTTTTGAATGCTTTTCTGGTGTTTTTCAACAGAATTCAAAAAAAAGATTCAAGAATTTAAAACAAATTCATGCACCTTATTGTTTTATAGAAATATGAGATAATTAACTAAATTCTATTACACAGCTTTGTAAAATTTGAGGCAGCAATTAAAATCTATAACAGAAAAATTTTTTTTCCTACCAATTTTACAGAAACTTAAACATTTACGCAAAAGTGATAATAAAAAAAAAAAATTAAGTTATAAAATCATTACATTTAAAATTTGTATAAAAGTTGAATAAACCATACTATAATATAAAAGACTCCTATTCCAGAAATTTTAAAAAAAAATTACTTCTAAATTTGCAGCATCATATTAGATTTTTTTTTTTTAATTATATAATCGAGAACATAATATAAATTTTAAAAATTAAATTATGTTTTATTTTACAATTATTTATTAAATGGTTTATAAAGTATTTTTTAACAATATGTAAACATTTAGAGAAACAATGGAAAAAACACAAAATGAATTTAGCAACTTAAACTCAAGTGTTTTTAAAAATTATGCAGACACAATTAACCATAAGCAATTAAGCATGTTGACACAAAACCACAAGTATTAGGCAAATAATATCAGAAAAGTATAAACAGTAAGAAATACAGATAAATAATAATGTTACAAAAAGCAACTAATCAGCATGCAAAACAAGTACATAAATAAACTATAAATGAATGAAAGTATCCTGACTTGCAGACATCCTCTTGCAGCAGAAGCCAAAATGGTTTTTCGAGGCTGTTTTCAATGACATTGTTTCTACAAACCTTTGCCTCTACTTGATGAAGATATAAAGATAAAAATAGTATATATAATTAAAGGAAAAAAGATAAGAGAAACAGAATACAATACCTTGAATTATTTAATTTTACTTTTGATACTTTTACTTCAATTCACTGAGCCAGCAGAACTCCTGCGTTGTTAAGAATAACATTAGATGCCTGATATTCTTCAGTTTCACACAAATGGTCTTCTGATTCCTGCAATAACCAAATAAATTTGTACTTAGTACGATTGCTATAACCAATAACTTCTATTGTTTTTAACAGAATTTAGATATATTAAAATTATAATATTTTGAGAGAACAAATGAGAATTTGCTATCTCTCATTATCATTCTCAATTTAATTCCATATTAACATAAGGAATTAAACAGATGAATATCAAAGGTCCATTAAAAAGAAGTAAGAATGAATGTTCTTTAATACAACTATTTAATAAGTTCTGTATAGTTTTAAAAATAGCATTTGCTAATTCTACAAATTTTTAATTCAAAAATAAATTTCTTTTTCTTATAAAACTAATTATTTAGAATTGCTTTTTCAAAAACATATAAATATGTAATTAGAGTAATATTGCTTCATAAAAATAATATTCAATATATAATTATTGCTTTATTATTTTTCAAAATTGATAGCAAAAAATTTTTAATTTTATAAAAAAAAAAAAAATTAAAATAATAGGAATTTAGAAAATATGAAATCATGGTCATGGACTAAAAAAATTTAAATAAGGAATCTTGAAGTTAAAAATGTAATTGCATTAAAAAAATTAGACCCCATTATCTTTTTCATTAGAATACAAGATTATACAAAATAATTAACATCTATATTCTCAATATAATACAAAAACACAACATTGCAAATACAAAAATTACATTATACTAAATGTACTTTATTTTTCTAAATCTATCAACAAACACAAATTAATTAACTTACCAATAATGCTTTTAATTCAGTAAATGCAGTTTGAAGTTCATTCATACAATGCGGTATCATGCGAGCTGATTCACGAACAACTTCTTCCTAAAAGAGAACAAATTCATTGTATGATATTATATAACAGTGAACACAAATATCATGGTTCTTTAATAAAGCAATATATTGTAGAAAGCCACACCAATATCAAATGAAATATAAAAGGTTTTAAATGTTGTATATATAGTAAGCACTCTTTAATCTGGTATTCAATGGTTTGGCATATTCTATAATCCAGTAACGAATAAGGCGTTCAGTATCGAATGTTTTCATGTAAATTTGGGCATTTGTTGCACCAACAGGTTGTGCTGCTTGCATTTTCCTCCAGTGTTTATGGCAACAGTCAGTTTTCATTTCAGTACTGTTTCTTGTTTTTCATTAGTTTATAAATCAAGTTTGCATAACTTTGCAACAATCTATATATAGTATACTGTACAGTAAAATGTTCTCAAAGGTATGATTCAAGTGTAAATAAATAAAACTAGTAAGTCAGTCTCAGTATATAGCAAAAAGTATAAAATTAATCATCTAGGAAAAGGTGAAAACCAAAACTTCATAACAAGTGACATCAATATTGGTTCTTTAACATTTAATGATATAAAAAAAACAAGAAGAAATTATGAATTTACAATTTATTAATTAAAAATTATTTAATATTTATTAATTACAATTTTCTTATTAAAAATTTAATTAAAAATGATGAAAATATTATTTTGATACCTACACAGGTTTAGAATGTGAGTAAATACATTAAATATGTACATGTTTTAATAGTTTAAATTTTTATCTATCTTTGGCATCCCCATTAAAATTATAACGAAACTTGATAATATAGCATGGCAGTAGTCTCGAACTTGCTGGATTAAAGAGCATATAAATGGAATTATTCAATCAATGAAATGAATTATCAAACAATCAATTCGACATATTGATGAAATTATTTTAAAATTTAGTGAAAAAGGAAACTTACACAGGCTTCACAATTGGAAATTCCAAAATAAAAATTCTTTTTATCAAGTTTTATTTCAGGAGGGTAAATGATGATGATTCTAAATGAATTTCAGCTTATTTTACAATGCTCCAGGCATTAAACATTTCATTATTCATTTTTTCAGCATATATTGACAGATATTAGCCCAACAATCTAGAATAACGTTAGCTAATAAATTGAGTATTCTATATTTTTTTTTTAATTAAGCCCTCCATAAATCTCTAATAATAATATAAGATTTCTAAATAATTTGCCACATAAAATGCATAGAGAACAAAATGAAGCACATATTAATTTTAACATACTTTAGATAGGGAGAAATTTTTAAATAATTAAAACTAAACAAAATAAATAAAAATATAAATAAAATATATGCTCTAAAAAATTGAAGAACAGACTGATAATCTTGTATATACTTGATTATTATAAAGAATTTTTATTCATTAAGAAAATTTTATTTGTTTAATGATCACTTCCTTATTATTACGAGTCCCGTTATTTAAACAGTAGCATGACAATTGCCAAAATTTTTTTTTGCTGCAGGCAGACTGATTGGTCATTTGGCATCATATATTGGTGATTTTATTAGATATTTTTAAAATTTTCAATAAACTAGCTCATTTTTATATTATAAGAAAATAAAAATTAAATAAAAATATTCAATTAATTCCAATGCTAATTGAACACATACACCAGGAATTTTCTAATATCTTCATCTAACATGGAAAAATTAATACAGGGTGGCTACAGAAACTGTTAAAAACAAATTCCTTGACAACTTATGGCTACTACTTATATTAGTTTTCTGCCTTTCTCTCTACTCAGAATTACTGTATGCATACAATATACATTATTAAAAATATTTTAACCAGTTATTCATTCTAAAAAATAATTTATTTTTATGAAATTTGATTTCATAAAAATTGAATGAACATCCTAAAAATAAATTGTTAAAATACTATATTACAGTAAGCTCCGAATTATTATAACAACTTTTACTAAAGTAAATACAGATCAGTTATTTCATTTAAGCTATTTTTATTAAGAAGGAATTACATGATTTATTTTGACAATTATCTTCTTTTTCAAGAAATTACAAAAAAAGAAATAATAAAATATCAGGAAATGGCGAACAGCCATTCTCCTTGAATGTGTTTTTTAAAGATGACACAGTACCAATGAATTTTACTTTTTTTCCCTCTAAATACACATATAAAAGCCCAATTTAAGAGCAGAATTAGTAATTAAACACAAATAAAAAGTAAAGTATGCACTCAATGCAGAGGCTAAAGGATATTTGATTAAATAATTCAGGCTTAATACACTTAAAAAATATAAATTAATAATTCATTAGACTTAATTTTCAGTAATTAAATACATAAATAACAAATACCAATCAATGCAGATGCTGAAGGATTGTGAAATTAGACTTAAGGAATGAATTTCAGCTTTTAATGCAGAAAGTATAAGCTTAATACTAATATCTCATAATAATAATAAAAATTAAAAAGCAATACCATAAATAAAAATAATAGCATGAGTACAACAGAGTACAAATAAAAGCAAACATACACAATAAACAAACATTTAAAAATGCGATAAATCATAAACTGGAGAGCTTGCCATAAAAAGCCGGAAGTAATGATTGTTGTAAAATGAGTAACAAGTTGAATTGGCAGGCATACTTGGCTACAAAATTGTCCATATCATGCAGGCTTGGCATGTAATGCTCTCATCAACAATTTTTCACAATATTTAGATATTTTTATGAATTTCCTTAACTTTTCCACATCAATAAAATTCTCCAACCTCCCTATTATAACCTCATAATACAATATAAATAGGATAAAAACAAAAAAAAAAAAAAAATCTGAATTTGCAACTTACTTGATGCTTTAAAGTATATTCATCTTTGCCTTCATTTTTCAATTTTTCATATCTTTCTTTTTCTCTTATAACTTCTTTTTCATAATAATAAACTTCTTTTGTTATTCTATAAAAGAAATTGATTTTTAAAGAATCAACAAAGACTGTTTACTTATGCATTTTTAAAATTTTTAGATAATTGTTTAATAAAACAATTTCAAAACTATGTGACTTAAATACAGATCTTTTTTTTTTTTTTTAGAGGTAATTAAAATATAAAAGATAAGAGTATAATAATTTATTTTCAAAACTTATGACAGAACTATAACAAATATTATTGGATTATAAAAATATATAGGATTTTTGATAATCTAAATTACAAACAAAATTATGTAATTATATAAAGGATATCTCACTATTTATTATGATTATTATTTATCTTTCATCTTATATTATATCTACATAAATTAATTCAAGATTCTAAAATTAAATTGTAATACCATATTGCATTACAGCAATTAAATTGTTACTATCAAAATATAATTAATCCATTATTTTTTTCTGGTTTTAAAAAAATAAATATATTCAGATTTAAACAAATTAAAAAGTACTATTATTTGTTATGAAGATACTGACTACCCAAATGACAGTAATAAACAATAAAATAACATTTTCATTTTGCACAGCTAAAAAAAAAAAAAGAATCCAAATTTTTCATAATTTCTTTCTGTTTAATTAGTTAAAAGAATAGATGTCAATTGCAAAATTTTGCTAACTGCCAGTATTCAGTATACTTTTGAAGTCTTAAACATAAAGTATTTAAATTTTTCAATTGCTTCATATAGAAATTTGATTACATCCTCAAATAGAATTTCAAGGATTTTATGTTTGCAACAAAATAGAGAAGTCTGATTAAAATTTTAATGTAGCTTTATTTTATCAAATATATTCAAAAACTTTATATTGCCTGCTAATGCACTCTCACTTACAATTTTAATACTAATTAAAAAATTATATATTGATATTAATTTAAAAATATTTTTTCAATTTAGTATTTTTTATTTAGTTTAAATATTTATATAAATGCTGAGATGCATTTTTGCATTTTCCTATAAATATCTTTTCATTAAAAAGATTTTTTTATAACCATCTCTCATAACCTCTCTAATTCAAAATCAATGAAATTTAATTTAGTGAAACTAATTAAGGCAATTATATCTTAAAAATAATGAGCTACAATATATTTATTTTCTGATTAAAAATCAACATCAAATTTTATATGGATGATTGTGATTACCACAGAAATTTTCTGAACTTAATATCAAAAGTTCAGAAATTTTATATACAAGGCAAATCAGAACTCTACTAAATCAGAACTACTTTTCCAGCTTAAAATGAGAAAAGAAAGCACTAAAATGTTTCTTATCAGTATACAAAAATTATGTAAACTTTTTAAATATTTATTTCAAACATGAAGAAGTAAACATTTTTAGAAAAAACATGGAAAAGTAAACGTTATTGGAAAATGTAATATGAAATTTTTAGAACTGAAAGCGTCAAATTTTTGGAATGGATAACCATAAATTTTCTGAAATCTAATATTATTTAATCTAAATAATCATGGAAATTGCAAAAAAAAAAAAAAAAAAGTATGTTGTTTCATTTAAATAGGTAAAAAACTTTTTCTAGTTACATGCAGGACTTAGTAATGACTTTTTTAATATGAAACTATAATGACTCCACATAGTTGCTCTTTCAAATAGTCTAAACGAGAATATTTGCTTTCTTAGGGCAGCTCTTTCCTTTCCAATTCTATCCACATTCAACCTGTATATTAGCTTCAATTTGGTTTGCTGAAGTTTCTAACATAAACCTTTTATATTTTTATTATTCATTTTTGGTAGCCTATCACTATTCATTTTAAAAATTGAAAGTTTTCACCCTCTTTTAATAGAATAAAAAAATAAGATAAACTAAAAATATGATGGAATAATTTAATACAAAAAATGTAAGCCAATTATACCAAGGGCATGTGTGTGTTAGTGATTTAACATGTTCGTTTGAAGATTGTGTCTCATGTCATATAGTATAAACTGGTCTCAACCAATGCCATAAATTCTTTGTCATTAATATTTGACGTCCTCCTGATAAGTTATTGTGAGTACCATTGACATTTTTGGAAGTAAACATAAAAATTTTCAAATTGTGAGCAAAACAGAATATTGATATGAATAACGAAATGAAAGGAATGAGTTAAAAATGATATATTATAATTAAGAAAATTACTATTGCAAAAAACCGAAAATAAAATATTCAGGCTAAAACAAATTTTCAAATGTAAAATTACTCCAGTTGTATTTATTTCTATTTTATTAAAAAATGCAAAATGATCATCCATGATGACCTATATTTATTACTACATTAAAGACATTAAGTTATGAAACTTTACACTTCAATTTTAAAAAAATACTCAAAGAGATTAAATTTTTTAATTTAAATTATTAAAAAATTGCTTTCTTACTCCTTAAACTTACTCTAATATAAGCATGTAACGATAAGTAAAATGTTATATAATGTAAGATTAATGGAGTATTAATTATATTAGAAACTGAAAACCTGGACCTCTTTTAACTATTTATATTTACTGTTTAAATGATTATGAAGATTTTGCATTGTATAATTATGATGAAAGAATTAAAGTAGATTAGTAAACTTCATGCAATGTATATTTTGCAAAATTACTCATATTCACATTTAAATAAGATTTTTAAAAATTGCTATTGATTGCTTTATACAAAAACAATATGCATATTTACTGTTATTCTAGTTTGGGATAAATTCAGTAGTACTGGATATTCATACCTAATCTGGACTAAATTATCACACCTAATTTATATGTTAGTTAATACATAAAAAATACACAAATGTGTTATTAGTTATTAACCAATGGTTTTCAATTCATTTGCCCATCTTTAATTCTTCAAATAAAATATTCCTTAAAATGGGATACTATTGTAATTGAAGTGAATGTAAAATTGTTTTCAATTGACAATTCTCTTATACTGCAAAATAAAATTTTAAAGAGAAATAACCTTAAATTATCAAATATTAATAACATACTTTATTTTAAGTATTCTATTTAAGATATTATTAACTGTATTTTTCTACCTATTATAAAAAATACTTCTTCACATAATTGGTTGTCCCACTCACCCTAAAACAAAATTCATGAAGCCGAAATAAATTTTTAAAAAAGCCATCAAAGAAAACAATTATTAGAAAATTAACTGCAGATTATTTTCTTTAGTAGGCTAGACATATGCTTTCTATAATTTTTTTAGATATTAATTTGAACAGGTATTAACTAATATGTAGTCAATTAATAAGCCATAAATTACAAAAAGTTGCCCACAAAAATTCAGATTCAAAATATACCATTTTTACATATGGCAGTTAAAAATTAGCTGCTACTAGGGGCAATAGTAAGTAAAATCTAAATTTCCTGAACCTGCAAGATTTTTTGTGACTAAAATAAATTAAGTCCCCTAACTATTATTTTGTGACTGCATACATACATTTTTATGTATATTTATTTTAGTGATGAAAAAGTAAAGATATTTACAACAGTAAAATGAAATTTTTGGAATTTCTAGAAAAAGTAATAATCCCCATATAACTGAAGTTATCCAAAATCTTGGATGTTAAATTATTCAGCAAAGAAAAGAAATAAGTTATGATTAAAAATTTTAAAACATTTTTTCTGGTATGGAAATATCAAAAATTTTTTAAATATCGATATATTATGTCAAGGATATCGATAAATTTAGAATGTTCTATAAGACACAATATTTACCAGAATAATATGATTTTAACAAAATTAAATCAGTCATTTATTATAAAAACTTGAGAGATAAAAAATTTAATATTTATCATCCAAATGTTCAAAACTTTTAAAGTGCAAGTCTTATTATTGAAAAAATAAATAAAATTATAGTACAATGTTTGCATTTCAAAAGTTCACCTGATCCTAATTAAACAGTGAACTTTTTTAATTATCTCCAAATATTAATATTTAATAATTTACTGACTAATCAAAAGAAAAATATTATACAGAGGAAAACATTAAAAATTTTTCTTATTTTTCAGTTACTTAATAAATTATTTAATATGCATATGATCATAAATACTGTCATATTCAACATTTTACTAAATATAATATTTTTTGTATTATAATCAGTGAAATATAAATATCTTAATTTTAAAAGACTACTTTCTCCCCCTCCAGTTAATTTAATTTAGAACTCTAAAAATTATTTCTGCAAAATTATTAGCTACATAATGTTGCCTAAATTTATATACAGTAATTATAAAAAAATTTAGGCTAAATTGTCCTGATGTTATATTGTTTTATTTTCTACATTTATAGAAATTTAAAGTACATAGTAACTCTTGCAGAAAATTAGATTTAAAAATAAAGTGCAGTAATATGTTAATTAAACACAATTTTTTAGTTAAAAAAAACTTTTGTAATAATAAACTCATATATAAAAAGAATAAATTATAAACTCGTATTTAAAAGAAAAAGTGCTAGTCATCCATATATTAAAGAGTGTTTACTAAATATTTGAACTGAAGCAAATGTCATATAAAAAAAAAACTAATCATTTAGAAATATATGAATGAGTTGAATAATCTTATAAACATCAAATTATTTTTGTATATTAATAAATGCATATCAACTTGATGCAACATCAAATTATACTATGTACTCTTAACAGGTTTATTAAAATCTATCTTTTCAGAAGAAATCAGTAATCATTGGTTTAAAATTTTGTGCATTAATGCTCTCCAAAATGCAATAAAACCTATTTTAAATTAAGAAAAATTTGACAGCAAATTCTATTGCATCATGAAACCAGCTTCTGCACTTCAATATTATTTTTAGAAAAAAAAATACCATTTTCAATAAACATTTATTTTTCATCTAAAAAAACATAAATAAAACTACATAAAACTTAAAACAAGCTTTTATAACAAAATGAAATGCTTCCAAATAATATGAGAAGGCCTCATATCAAGGGTACATTAACTAAGAAATCACCTGTCTATCAAAAACATGCACGGCACAACATTAAATACAAAACAATCTAGTTTTGAATCATAAAAAAAAAAATTTTAGTTTAAATGTACCTAAGCTACACACAGTAAATCAAAAACTGCACTTATTAAATGAGGTGGTTTAAGTCGATGATGTACGTCTAGTTGAATGTCTCTGAACTTTAGGTTCAGCGCCCTCATTGACTGTGCAGTCATCTTCTCCCCAGTTTTCCCGCGACAATTTTCGTTTACCACTTCTACGCCTTGATTTGCGATAACCAATTTCAGCTGAACGACGTTTCCTTCGCGAATCTGATCTCGGACGAGAACCCTCGTGCAGGTGGTCATCTTCTGCACCGGATGATATCCATACTTCACTGTTTTTTTCTTCAGCTCCAACGTTGTCATCCGATGCTTTCTTGCATGACCGACCACGACGAGGTTTCTCCTGATCAGACTTGGATAATTCCTTATAACGCAACTTACGAGGAGCATTAGCATCAACATCATCATGTTGTTCCTCTTCCTCCGTTTTGTCACACTCACTACATTGCCAGCCAAGTGATTTGGTCTTCTTTGGCATTCGGGAGAGTGGTGGATCCAGGCAGGCCAGGTGATAATGCAACTGGCAACTGTCGCACTTCGCAAGCTGGTGCTGGTCGTGCGACTTGTGACAGATGCTGCATTCCACAATCACTGACCCGACAGAATCAGATTTCTTGTTCCTGTTAGACTTGGCAGCAGGCTTGGGTTGCAAAACATCAGGGAGAGGAAGCTTTTTATTGCTCAAGTCGCAAAGTATCTTCCAGTATTGCATTCCGCGTTCAGTCAAATCAGCATTATCCTTGCGAAACAATTCCACGTCAGAAACAACACGCTCATAATTTTGCCGTAAATCTTGTTCCTGTTCCTGTAATTGGCTATTTTGTTGCAAAAGTTCATCTAATCTATGTTGCATGGATACCATTCGAACATTTCGATCTAGATAATAAGAAACGAATTCGGCACTAAATGCTGGTGGAACATGCCACTTGCGTCTAATGTCCATACCAAAATCAACACCACTGAGATGTAATTGAGGGCTTAATCCTAACAGTTCGGCTTTTTTAATTAACTTTTTACATGCAGAAGGACTTGTGGTCAACAATCGTGGCATCTTTTGAGTAGGTACCCATGGCTGAGGTCTTTTTTCTTTATCTGCAATATAACGATCACGGTGCCATGCAAGTTTCCTCTCTATTCGAGTTTTCTCATCCGAAACTGATGGATCTGCATGATGTTTTTCTCTTGATTGGGACTGGAGAGCCAAGTAGTTTCGACGCTTACTTCGTGAAACATTCTTATCAGAATGTAGCTTGCAATATGCAAAAAATGGATCAGCAATATCTTCTTCTGTAGAAGCTTTTGATAATAATCCTTCTTTCTGGGCACAAGTCACATGAAAATAACTTCGACACATTCCTGCATCACAGTTAATGCATACCCCTGTGCGGCTAAAGCGGTCATCTTCACAAAGAGAACAAGCTTTAGCCCCCCAACGAGAATATGGCATTTCAAATAGGGTGACAGGTGACAATTTATCCACATCTCCAAATGCAACACCTGGAATATATAAAGCACAGACAAAGATGAACCCATTTACCAACATCAGTCTCTTTAAAAATTCCTCCAGTATTAGGGCAAAGTTCACATGTTGGGTTCATATTTCCAGCTTTACATGCATCACAGAACCATGGTTCTGTAGAGTAAGAGGAAACTGTACTGACAGCAGTTTCCACATCACTAATACCATAGCAGCCTTCATGAACAGATATACCACAACAGTCACATTCAACTATTTCATCTTCTTCTTCAATTGTTTTGTTGTCAGAACCTTGCCTAGGAAGTAAGCTGACATCTCCAAGGCAAACACTACATATAAGAACTTTCAACTTTTTTGCTGCGGCACCTTCACCAAGTTTGAGTTTAATTTGGCGTTGAACACCTTCAACTCCATCTCCAGACAGAGCAGGTACAACAGAGGGTTCCGATTTAATGGTTATAACTTCTTGATTTTCTGTGGTATTCTGTTCTCCATCATCATCATCCTCTTCTTCACTATTGTCATCGTTTCCTCCTGAACTCTCGCCGGAATCTTCTTCGTTGGATTCTTGTGCATCGTCACCTATTTTGAAATCACTGTCATCAGAACTGTCATCCAAGTCTCCAAAATCCAATAGCTGTTGCATATGATTTTCAACTGGTTTCACTTTCCGCTTGCTTGGATCCCGCTCTACCATTGTGCGATACAAAAAACTAGCTCCTTCTAATGGATCTTGTTCTGCCATGTTGGGATTGTTATTCATCTCCATGTTTATGGCGATAAAAAATACCGTAAAAGTTGCCTAACTAAGATTCGCGAAAATCAAAGTTCAAAATGAATTTGCTTAAAAAATGTTAAATAAGGATTGCATGAAATAAAAATGACTTACTTCGCGAAATACAAATGCAAAAATAATTCTTCAACTAGAAACATTAACAGACGCCGCCGAATTAATCGATTATTTGGATGATGCCATACACGATTTTTAAAATCATACTAAAGAAACGAATTTAATTATTTTGTTTAATATACGTAATATGCCAGCATTTGTTGAAATAATTCATACATTTAATTTAAAATGAAAAACAAATACTTTCGTCAACCAAAAGAAAATTATAATATAATAACAATGAATTTCAAATAAATATGACGTCACATGATCGTGACGTCATATTTATAAGACCGCAACTTCTCTTAGGAATAGCTGTTAGGGATTATTTTGCCTGTTTGCACATTTTTTTTCTGAAAAAACTGAGTTTTCCCAAATTTTTTACTTCTTTGGTGACGGAGACTGTAATTGAAAGCGTCGTAGTATTCTTCTCCAGGTTGTGGCTAAGCGATTACTTTCTTTTGTGTGTTATAGTAATACTTTCGCTTATTTTTATTTATAGCAGATATAACCAAGAAATAATAAAAGCATAAAAATTAAATTTTTATTAATTAATACAGATTAAAAACAAATTTACAAATTTAGTGCAAATAATGAACATAAAAAAGTGCTAAAAATTGAACGTTCATTTTTAATACTAAAATAATACACAATATCGATTTCATGCAAAAACCTAGGAAAAAAAATCGAAGTAACAAACAAAAATATGCCTTGACTAGGATTCGAACTCAAGTTATGGCGGTTACAACACAATGTAAAAAGTAATTTAGCTGTGCATTGTAATCATTTAAAATTTCATTAAAATATACATTGTATATGTATATTTTTATGTATCAAAACAAAGGAACTATTACTCCTGTTTTATTTTTAAAAACACTTCATTTAAATTAAAAAAGGGAAAATACAATAATTAGATTAATGTAAGTGTCATTGAAAATATTTATATATTTCATTGATAGATGGCGCTCCCAAACAAAAAAAAATCCGTTTTTCATAGGAAAGTACAAACTACTTTTCTTAAGTCCATCCCTTTAAAATGTCCTACATGAATTTAAAAGCAGTTTTTCACTAATTCTTGAATTTTACAGAATTGTAATAAATAATTGCAACAACAGAATGATCTGGCCAGAGCGCTATTTTGTTAACTCATTAAAATGCATAGTTTGGATTGCAAAAATATAAGGCATATTTAATAATATATATATATATTTACCCCAAGAGAAAGAACATATTTTCATTATTCCAGATCAGGGATTCCCAAATTACGACTATACATGCTACTATGTCTTGCAAACGACCTCTCTTGCTCGGAGAAGATAAATTTATTTTAATTGTCGAATCAAATTTCTTTATATTATTTTTTTCTAATAGCAAATACACAACCACTGTATACATATAAACTTGTGATTATAGAATAGAATTTAACATATTCATATTAATTAATGAAATTTGTTTTATCCTCATTGAACATTATTTGTAGGTATAGATTGTTTACTATTGCCAATTATCAAAAAAAGGAGATTGTCAGTAAGCTTCAATCTACATATGCTTTTATAATATATTCATTTTGAAGATTTTTTTTTTTTTTTTTTTTTTTTACAAACTTGAGTAGTTCAAAACAAAAAGGTGGGGCATAGTTTTATTAATGTTTTTAAAATTTCATTTATTTCAGAAGAATAAGAAATTTCACTATTCCAGTTTTTTTATGTTTACTTAATTTTTAAAAAACAGTGTATATAAAACTAGTTGAGATGGCTCAATTACAGTGAAATAGTTCCATACTTTGGCAAATTTAAAAAGTAGAAAATGGCAAAGAAATATAATACCATTTATCAAGTATATACATTTTATCAATTCACAGAAAATAAGCTCAACCAAACATAAAATTTTATTATTCTAGATAACATCGAAATATAGCAAAAACATTACATAAAATATTTTTAAAAGCATCGAAAATTTTCTAAAGCATAAAAGGAAATAAATAAGTTAAAGGTAAAAATTTAATAAGTGTATAATTAGTTTTATCAATTATTTTTTTTTCCTTTAAATTGCTATATATATTAGTTGATATTAATAAAATATTTCTAAATAATCTAAAACATATTATTCATGTAAATTTGCTAAATATCTTTTTTTTTAATTTACAAAAAAATATATACATCTTGTTTCTACATCTAATTGATGAAAAACCAAAAGACAGACTACAAGAATAACACAAGAAAAGTGAATATAAAAGTGCAAAGTTAATAAAGAGTGAATATAAATAAAAAGAAATTTGTAATGACATAAAAAATTGTAAACCAGTATAACAAAATATTTAAAACAATTAAATTCTTAATCTAATTCATTTTAATGTTGAAAATTTATTTTTAACGACGGGAAAAAAAAAATAAATAAATAAATAAAATTCATGCAAAAATTTCTCACAATTAGGAATGCTAATTCTAGTCCAGAAATTTTTAATTCTTTTGTAGATAATTTTTGAACTAAATTTTAAAGCATAATTTAACAATAAAAAGAAGTTTTTCATTTAATTTCAATTAATTAATAAAAAAATTTTTAGGTGAGGAATGGTATCTAAAAAGAGTGAAACAGGTGATATATAACCTTGATCTTGAAGATATTTTTGTTAAATTGAACAACAACACAAAAATCATTAATAATTAACAAGTTTAAAGAGTTTCCATATATCATGTATTTAGGTATGCCAGGCACTTTATTGTACTATTTAGACATATATTTCTCTTTTTCGTTGCAATGTGGATGCCAAAAGATTTTCCTTATGTCAAAATGATTTACAAAACATGAAGACTGAGGAGAATCTGGAAAAAAAAATGAGAAAATCTTCAAACAAGACAAGAACAAATAGTTCACCCTGACCATGCAGAAAAAGTTTATTGTACAAAACACATTCATATTCCATAATGGAAAAAATTAAAGATGAATACATATCTACTAAAAAAAGATTCTATCTTGCTCCAGTTGTTATCCATTTTGTAGAAAACCAATAGGGTCTATACTTGTAAAATGTAATTGAAAATGTTTATGCTATTTGTGAACATCCGAACTACGATGATAGAAGTGAAAAATTGACGATATTAATAATATATATTGCATATATAACTACAAATATGAAATACTGCCTACGATAAAATTCAATCTAAATGAAATCTAGAAATA
Source organism: Caerostris extrusa (assembly GCA_021605095.1). Classification (NCBI taxonomy): domain Eukaryota; kingdom Metazoa; phylum Arthropoda; class Arachnida; order Araneae; family Araneidae; genus Caerostris; species Caerostris extrusa. The sequence goes on from BPLR01010062.1 coordinate 25,302, forward strand.
GATTTTAATAAACATGTTGAGAGAAAAATATTTCTTTTCTTCAACCAATAGCCACTGTCTATATCATTGACAATGAAAAACAATTAGGTACTTGTCCGGAGAGAAGTCCAGCAAACAATAGTTTATATCAATCTGGAATGATTAAGAGAATTTTAAAACCCTTGCACACAACAATTTCCACCACTCGCCATAGACCACAATTCCCTTTACATTCCAAAGCTTTACTGAATAATAGACACATTTATGACACGAAACAGGTCTTTCATTAGCAATTTTGATTTGAAAACTGATACATACTACCAGGTTCATACAAGTTATACTTGGATATCCCATATCAAAATTTAAAGTGCTTTTATATGCAAAAGGAATCTGTGCAATTCAAAATAACATTCTTCTTGGTTTGAATAAAATATTGCCAAAAATACTTGGTAGGAACAAGTACTTCAGTATTGATATTTTTGTTTACATAAACCTTGTATTTTATACTTTTACTTTTCTTTAAACATAATTGCTCAAATTTCTCTAAACAATGTCTCAAGAAAGTAATTAAATGAAATAAGTTCTAAAATTGTTATGCATTCCATACAATGCACACTGCACACTAATCAAACTTTTCTGGTAACATTTATACAAATGAAATTAAAAATCTAGTTGATTTTTTTCAACAGACTCAACTATTAATATATATAAAAAAACACTTTATGAATGCTAAAAAATATTTTTAATATTTCAAAATGAAAGTATGATGAAAATAAATTTAATTTTCATTGCACCACTAAGATAACTTTATCTTAAGGTATATTTCTGTAATTTTTTTAAATAATAATTCAACTGTTAACATTTTAAACGAACTGTTAAAAATGAAGAACTTTTGATTTAAAAATCTGGTTTTAAAATTGGAATAAATTTACTCAAACATCAACAAATTTTAATGATTTTTAAATTGTACAATCGACCATTAAAATTGCTGTCTTACTTTATATTTTAAAGTTGATTTTTAAAGAAAAAGCTAAGCAAATACAGCACATGTGAAATCAAGAGAAAATTGGAATGGCAGATCAAATTGACAATTTTTAAGTACATTACTTGCCCTCTTTTCCTAGTTTTTGCCAAATCTTAATGGCCAGCAGATTTTCCATAAAAAAAAAAATTTTCCCCATAAAAAGATTGAATGGTTACCACACTAAATTATTAACCAAGCTGTGCTTGGCAGTTGGAGCCTCTAATTGTAAAGTCGCTAGATTTTGAAAAAAAAATTATTTTAATAAATGGGCATAAATAAATTTGGGCATAATAATTTTGGAATTTTATATTGACTTCCAATTCAGACTAATTTAAAAATGCTCAACTCTCGACTCCTTGTTTCCCACTTTTGCTACAAACATTGTTGCATTGTTAGTGTTGACACTTGTATTCTGCAAATGATGCAAATTTCCAACTTGATATGCAACATGACTCAATCATTTTACTATGCCTTGTGGGCATGTCTGACATTTTCATATTAGTGACTGTGATATAAGACTGAACTGTGTATTCTTATAGAAATCATGGGATTTTGACCAACATGAGTAACAAAATCTTGAAATTTAAACTTCAGTCCTGCTAGATAACAATCAAGGAGTAATAATATAACATATGCTGGTATTAAACATAACAAGGCAACAGCAAAGCACAAGTAATAAGAGTGTCAACATGATTTTGATACGAGAAACTTACTTTATAGTATTCCTTTTATAAAAATTAGATAGCATTACTGTTATCTGTTTCGCGAACATGTTTTGAAATGGTAATGTTGAACCTTTCAGTAAATTTTGTAGTAATGTGAATGGCCAACAGGACATTCCACAAATATTCCCAGTAATATTTTGCAACTTATAACTCATTTTAGTATTAAAGAGATTTTACACTATTGAATAAAACACGATAAAATATGAATTTCTCAATTTTTAGCAAACCGATATGTTGAACAAAAGAAATGTCTTTTTAATTATCATATATCAATTTTAAAGAGATATGCAAGCATCTGAATATTAGTAAAGAACAGAAAGATTAGCTTTAAGAAAAATGCTGTTGCAAAATACCCAAAGATGTACTAAAAGAGTCATAAAAATTTATCTAAAATCTTCAAAAGTCTTACAAAATTCTAAGAGTTGGTATACATAAAACATATATAAATGTCGTTTGTTTGTTAACCTAAAAATATCTTGTAATTGTATATAAAGACTGCATTAATTAATAAAAAAAACATATTTCACAACAAAAAATATTACATACATAATAGTATAGTAATAAATGATTTAAATTTAAATACTTACCTTTTAACAACACCACTTTTAATCTTAATTAATTTGAGTGCCGGGTGTAGGGACATGATTTTTCAACCACAATATTGTGTCAATATTCGGACTTTCAAATTATTTTAAAAAATTTCTAAATAACATTGCTAGTCGTTTTTATTTATTTATTATATAAAAACAGAAACTAAGTTAACTTATTTACATAAGCATACAAAAACAACCACACATTCTAATTGCACAGAAGCAATAATAGGAAAATGAAACGGGTACAGTTATTTGTCATTGCATGCAAGAAAGTTTCAGAAATATTTTTCTTTTCTAATTTTCATGATGAATATTTTAGAATTTATGTCAGATATGAATAAGAAAGTATATACATTTCTTAAAAATTAATAATTCTTCTTCTTATGTTATTTCTTTTAGAAGAAAAACTCCCGTTTACATGATCTTTAGCAAGTAAGCAAGTAACTGAGTGTATTTTTGCATGATATGATATACTTAAGAAAATTGTATCGTTAAAATCAAATTTTGGTTCATTAAAATCTCACATAAATTAATTGTGATAAAATTACTTTTCGATTTCTATCTTTTTTTTTTTTTTTTTTTCTTTTTAATAAATACACTGGTAAATTCCTGTATAACGGAAGCAGATGGCGCAACGTCACTAAATAATAGTTATCGTTTCCGTTTAATAAAGTCTGTGCTGACCTCCATATCTTTTGATTTATATTTTAAAAATTCATCATTGTTTATTTTCATAAGTAATGAAAATTAGATGTTCTTTGCAGAAACATAACGTTTCCATATTTTGAACGATTTGGTTGTAAAGCATTTAAATTTTTGTAAATTGTGCAATGAATAGAACAGAAGGACTCGTTTTAAGAAAAAATGCCGTTGCATTAAATACTGAAAGATCCAATAACATAGACGATGAGCTCGAAAAACAGCATTTGGATGAGCAAGATGAAGAAGATGTTGATTCGAAAGAAACACGGTTGACTTTAATGGAAGAAGTATTGCTCTTAGGTTTGAAAGACAAAGAGGTATGTTTACATTTTGGTTACGTCATTGTCAAATATAATAAACGTGTACTTTCATAAAGTTAACAGATCGGATTTGTTCAATTATTAAAATGTTGTAATTTAATTTTTACATTGGATTGTGTAGCATTTCAAATTTGTTCTGTTGCAAGTAACAAACGTGGATTGAAAAATTAATCATATCCTGGCGTTTCTTCAATAAATAAAAGTGCCCTTTTTTACACGAACTTAATATTTAAGTCGTGACTAACAAAAGATTTTAAATTACTTTAAAACTTTACTTACTTTAAATTATCTAAATGTTTATTCTCTAAATTATGTATATATACATATATCCATTAAATAATAAATCTACATCCCATTTTTGAATTAAAATTTTTTTGTGTGTGTGGTATTTACTCTCCGTTAATAACTTTCAAATAGTTTAATACATCTTTTTAGCTTTATCATGAAATTAAAATTTAATTTAAATGTAGTTATTGACTCTATTGATTAGTCAAGTCCTAGTAGGTTTGCATCAGCATATATTTCTAAATTTTTCTTTTGCTGTCAAGATATTAATGTTGCTAGGTGTCAAAATCCAATGTATCTATGTCATAAAATCTGCATTTTGTATATTTGTGGACCAAAAAAGAGTTTATTGAGATTGTATGTATGGAATTTTAATCTTGAAAATGTAGTGAAAATGCTCCAAGTGATTTGATCTTTTTACTTATACAAAAATAATAAAGTAGTAAAATACAATAATTCACCTTTTTTAATTAGTAAGCAATATTTAATTATTTTTCTGAGAGGAGAAATTAAAATTTCTCTAAATTACAATGATTATAGATTTCTGTGATTTTATTGCATATATTTTTTTCATTTTTAAAGTATGCCAATTTTTAGGGATATACTTCTTTCTGGAATGATTCCATATCATCTGGGTTACGAGGCTGCATATTGGTAGAACTGGCTCTTAGAGGTAGAGTAGAATTAGAAAAGGCTGGAATGCGTCGTCGAAGCTTGTTGATGAGAAAAGTACTAATTAAGAATGATTCTCCTACTGGTGATGTTTTGCTTGATGAAGCGTTAAAACACATAAAAGAAACTGAACCTCCAGAAATTTTACAAAGCTGGATTGATTATTTGAGTGGTAAAAGAAATTATATTTTTACTGTTTACAAAATTGTTTTTAGACATTAACTATTTAATAATTATTAATTTTTAGTTTCATGTTTTTTCCCAGCTTTTGCATTTAAATAATTCGTAATGTAAAAATATTGTATTTAATGATCATGTTTAAATAATAATTTGATATTTTGTTGTTAAAAATTTGTATTTTTTACCACGCGTAAATTCTTATAAAATGAAAACATTAAAATTGTGTTTTAAATTATTTTGAATTAAATTTTGTTTTCTTTCATCATTTATTCTTATTTCATGTAAAGTAATAAACTGTGTTAGTGTTTTCTCTCCATTTCAAAATATTTTGATATTTGCTTATCAATGTTTAAACGTGTTATCTGTTGAAAAAAAAAAGGAATCTCTCCATAACTAAGACAATATACAACTATCTAGTTTGGCTATTGTTGTCAAAATATTGCAAATAATTTTAATTATTTTAGTGCAACTATTTAAAAGAACATTTAATCTCTATTTCTCTCAAAAATCGATTTTGAAAAGGAACTGAAGGCTTTATTATTTTTCATTGATAAAATATTGTTAAAAAATGATAAACAAAGATCTGAATTTTAATAGTTTTTCATGTTCTAAAAAAAAAAATTAATTTCATCATTTGCTGAAATTATTCAATATGAAAATTATCAGTCTTTGTTTTCCAAGATTAACTATATTTTACTTATATTTATTCCAAAATCCATATCGATCTATAACATGCAATTGTAATTTTACCTAAAAAGCAAAGATCTGGTATAATCAGTGCACAATTTGTATGCATTCTTTGACATACCATGCCTTAATGAAATTCTATTTTGGGTGCCAAGGCTAAATAAATACAGATTAAATGCTATCAATGAACAGTTCAATCTTATGATTTAAAAAATATAACAGGCTTTTTTAAAAATATTTTGCTATTGTAAATTTTTGAAAATTCTTATTTGAATATTTGTTTACATTTTTTATAAATAGGGTTTTGTTAATTTAAAAAATAGAAATTTTTTTTCCCCCGTAAACATGTTGATAGTTGATTATATCACAAATTATATGATGAATTTATGTTAATTTTTTTATTAATGTTTTAAATTTTTAATAAAACTGCATTTGTTTTAAAGGTGAAACTTGGAATCCTTTAAAACTTCGTTATCAACTAAGGAATGTTCGTGAGAGACTTGCTAAAAACCTTGTAGAAAAAGGTGTTCTGACAACTGAGAAACAAAATTTCCTATTATTTGACATGACAACTCATCCATTGACAGATTCCAGCACAAAAACTAAATTAGTGAAGAAGGTGCAAGATGCTGTGCTGAGCAAATGGATCAATGACCCTCATCGCATGGACAAACGTATTTTGTCTTTAATAATTCTTGCCCATTCCTCTGATGTTTTAGAAAATGCTTTTGCTCCTTTGTCTGATGATGATTACGAAGTGGCTATGAAACGTGTTCGTGAGCTCCTCGACTTAGATGTTGAAGCTGAAAGCATGAAGCCTAATGCCAATGAGGCAATGTGGGCTGTGTTTGCTGCTTTTATAAAATGAAAATGATTTCTATTTTAATTCGAATTTTGAAGGAAAATAAATCTTTGCGTGGCTTACAGATCAACTTGTAATAATTGTACTATTTAAAAAATTTTTAATTTTTTTTCTATCAAATATTGTTGGTGATATATTGTTAAACTGTATTCTGTTTGATCAGAGGGTAAATATTAAAAGTATTTATTTATAAATTATTTTTGTTTCAGCGTGATATAAAATGATGCATCAATCAGATACAGTTCCTTCAAAGTTAAGTTTTTTAATAATAACTTCAAAATTATGAATTGTGATCTTTCTTTATTAATATTCATGCTTTGAAGATATTTAAGATGGTTTTTCCTTAAATGGCAGTTTAAAAAATATGATGCATAAAGAGACATAACCAAACTTAATTACAATTAAAAAGCAGGGAAATAAAAAAAGAAAGAAAACCTCATCAATTTTTATTTTGAAATATTTTTTTTTTTTTTTTATTCCCACCGTCATGTTTGTTATTCACTAGAGATAATATTCATAAAAGTATATCTTGTAAAGAAAAACTTTTCTCTTTAATTCTACAAATGTTAATATTAATTTATTCAATCATTTTCATTTAACAATTTGAACTTGACTAACAAATGGTGATAATGTAAGTGTAATTATTTTAAGTCTACACTTAAAAGATGTGCATAAAGTTAAAAAAAATATTTGAATACTTATTTTTTTAAATTGCAAAAATTTTACTAAAGGTTTCTGTATAAACTTTTTAAAAACTGCTAAAAATGCTAGTCTTTGATCCACTAAATATGATCAAACTTCAATTAATCAATCCAAATAATATATATATATATATATATTAAAGTGGTTATAATATGAAATATCTGAAGATAAATTTTAAAAAAACACATCATTAGTATAAAAACAACTTGTAAATTACTTAATGAAAAACAGATTTTTTTTTTTTTTTTTTTTTTTTTTCAATATTATATCGAACAATTGCAAATATATCTTAATTTCAATTCTCTGTTTTGTATATATACTTTGAAAAGTAATGAATAAATGTTCAGAACAAATAAAATTGTTAAATAAAAATTATGCATACATTCTTTGTATTTTTAACTTGAGTATATTAAATTATTTTTCATAATGAATATAGATTTGTTAATATAAAATTCAGAAATTCAATTTAAAATGCTTTTCTGTACAGTTGATGTGTCACAATGTGCTGCTGATGTTTTGCATCATTATAAAATTTTTAATTGAACTAAGAAATTTATAAAAATATGTATATTAAACAATGATCTCTTAAAATTAGAAACTTTTTCATAACCTAATTCATTTAAGCATGGATAGATGTATTATAATAGTTCAAAAGTTATTATTTTATTGTGTGTATTAAAAATTTATCCACATTTTAAAACCTATGTTTGAAAAATTTAATTTTTGACATGATATGAAATCAATTAGAATATTCATTTACTGAAAACTTCTTTTTAAAAAATTTGCTATGTATATAGATCAGTTTTTTTTTTTTTTTTAAATAAATTATTAGATTGATAGTATATATTTCTGTTTCAAAAAATTTATTAAACATATTTTTCTTTTTAAGTTTTATTTCTTAAAAATATATAATAAATATCTATTAAGTGTATTTTTAATATTTTCAATAGTAAAATTTTATTGTTGTGGTTTCATTTTATGTATTGATTAATTGAAATGGATATCAAAGAAATAAATGCAGCTGATTGTAATTTGTCCAAATTTGTGAAGCAATGCAATTATATATATGTATGTAATTATGTGATTCTTTAGGGTATAGAATTCTATGTAATTTTTGTATAACTTATCCCTTTTTAACATCACAATTAAAACATTTATTTTATTACCTTGGAATTTTCTTTCTTGTATATGGCCCATTTAGTTACTGTAAATTAATATTTATTACTTGCTATATAACGTTAAACAATTCAAAATTTCCCTCAACTTCATACATATCTGTTTTAAATATTTTTAAAACATTTAAACAAAATTTAAAAGAACTAATATTGGATTCATAGATTCTATTACCTGCCTTCAGTACTGGAATCTGTTGCATGTAATCTAAAAATTATTCTGTTTTATATATAACTACGAAAATGTTCAGCTAATTTGTATTTGATTAATTGAAAATACTGTTTTTTTTCCCCAATTGTCACTTGATTTTTTTTATTATTATTATTGTCCCTTGAAACATATTTACATAATTTTTTTGTTAAATTCTGATTTTATTGTGCAAAAGTTAAAGAATATGTTCACTACTTTGACCAATCTAGTCTCTATTTTTGTACACTATTTTTCCTTGTATCTCTTTCATTAATGGCTTTTGTATGTTAATCAGTATTTTTTGTTGGTATCTGAGGTATCTTTTATAAGCACACATATTTTTTGTGGATTTTTATTGTATATGTGTATATGTACTTGAATGGCCATATAAACACATAATCTATATATACCAGTTTGCTCAATGCATTTAGAGCATTTTATGGTGGTATAGCATGTACATTGGTAGCAGTGTAAATATGTATAAACATTTTCTGGCATCTGTATATTCAAGTTGGGGCAATTGGCTAGTATAATATTTATCATACATAAATAAATTATGATTTTTGGCATAAAAAAAATTATCAAATTGTGATGCTTCTTATTTCAAAATTTTTATTCAGAAATGTACTTTTATAATTCCATTTTTTGTATTAACACTAGAAACTTGATGGATCAAATATTCAGGAATTGCATATATATTTACTTATCTACAGAAAAATATTAATATAATACAATAAAATATTGAGAATTTTGTTTGCTGATTATTGATATAATGAAACAGTTCTATCAAGAATTTATTGAAGCCTAAAGTAATATTGATAAATTATTGATTTCAAGAGTTAAAATAAGAAATGAAAATATTAATATGTTATAATAAGAAATAGAAAATATGAAATTAAAATGTCTTTTAAGAATAGCAAAATATTTTACTAATATAATTGTATAATTAGAACTATCAAAATTTTATTTATATATATAGTTAATATTTACTGAATCCCATTATAAAAATTTTTTAACGTTCTTTTATAATAAACAAATGAAAAGTACTGCAATATTTTTTATTTTCAATTTGCTTTATTTAACTACAACAATTTAGATTTAAAAATATATATAAACAGCCTTATCTTTTTTTTTTCTAGATCTAGTTTTTTTTTTTTTTTTTTTTTTTTTAATGCATGTATTCTAAATAAATAACTTTTTTTTTTAAAAAAGTAAATATTTTCATAAGAAATTGCATTAATGTAACTAAAATATTTATAGGGTTATGGAGTTTTAATTCTATGAATTTATTTATTTGTATTTTTTGTTTTAAAAATTAAAAGTTTTTTTTTTTTTTTTTAAATAAAATAATTTTCCTTAGAAACTACTCAAATAGGAGTTAAAAAAATAATACATATATATAAAATTATTTATTATTATCTGTCTTTGTGTTATATTAGTGATGTATAAGTACTTATTTGCAAATGCAAACTTTGGGAACATTAGTCATACATTAAAACATCTAGATAACTTCTTCAATCTAATGCATAAACTTTTTATCAGTTTTCATTTCTAAAATTAGTTTTTAATGCTTATCAATTTTACATTTTAGAACTGAAATAAATAACAAAAATTATTTCAAATAGTATTTTTGCTAATTATTAATTTTAAAAATGGAACTGACATTTAAATCTAGGCAAATAAAGTTATTTTATCTTTCTATTTTGTTTTTTAGACGTGTTTAGTTTGTTATTTTAATTTAATAAGCACTTTATTCATAAATAAATAAAACATTCCACTAGATAGATGCATAAAAATATTATAAAAAAGAGCACATGGTGTAATATTTATTTTTTGCAGTTTTGGTTTTTGGTTGTGGGGTTATTTAAAAGGCTTGCATTTTGATAAATTTATATGTACTTTTAATTATATTATCAAAAATTTGTTACATTAAATTAGCTTATTTAAAAGCTAATGATTCAGAAAGTTTTAGTATAACAAAATCTTGAACTGAGTTTTCAATTTTCCATGTTGAAATATTGCAAGAACAAATATAATTTATTTTTGCTTATTTTTTTTTTTTTTTTCTTCTTTTTTGTAAGAAATGTATATAATTATAGTTTTCTTCCAAAACCTTTTTAATCACATCTTATGTCTGTATTTTTTGTTTTCGTAACTCTTATAATTTTTAGAATTGAATTCTGAACTAGGCTTTTAAAATTATTATTTCTATTTAAAGTTTAATAGTTTTGAATATTCTAATTTATTCTTCTAAAAACTATCAGCTTGTTTTTCTTTTTATTAATAACTTATTGGTGAAACCGAATATTGTAAATTATTTTTTTGAAAAGGTGATTACTGTAACTTTTATTGCAATGTTTTGTAAATTATGTCAAATTCTAATTTTAAAATGTCTTCTATTTCTCAACGACAATTTTGTTTTGTTTTAAATTTATCAAATATTAGTTATTGGTCTCAAATATTTTTAGACATTTGTTACAATAAATTAAATTATCTCAATTACTCCAAACTGTTCAGTCTTAAAAATTCTTTTAGCGTATCAAATATAAGTGATATGCAGAATCAGAAATTGAATATTTTATTTGGCTTAATCATCATGAGTTTTGGATTCATGGTATTCTCAAATTACAAAAATTTCATTTGATTTTTTGTTCAAATTAATCCGAAATTTATATCTATATTGTATTAAGTAACTTTAGAGCTAAATTAATGTAAAAAGTTATAAATATATATATAATGTTTAATTTACAGTTTTAACTTTGGTAAAATATATATTACTATGGGACTATTGAATAGAGATTAAACTTTATTTGTAAAATTATAAAGAACTTATTATGATTGCTTATGTGGCATTGAATGTTTTCTCCTCTAAACTTCCATGTATATACAATGCCATTATTAAAATATGTAGCTTGGATGCATATATCCTATAAAAGCTTTAATAAAATATTTTATAATTTAAAATAAAACAGTAATATGTATTGTATAATATTTCTGGTATAATTAGGTTTCATTTTTAAAAAGAAATGTAAATTATTATCAATATTTAAATCAGTAATAATTTTTTTGTATAAAAATGGTTACAGGGTGACAATTATTTATACATTCTTATGAATGTTAGATTACTAATTTGTAATAAAAATTAAATGTGAAGCACCAGTTTTATTGTTGCTTGAGGATAAGAAGAAAACTCAAAAATCTGAAAAATGTAAATTTTAATTCTTTTCCTGAAAATATTTGTAAAAGTTGTTTCTAAACAAACTTACAGACATATGTTAGATTTTTGGATTGAAACTATTAATATGTTGCTTTAGTTTACTATTTTGATGTATTTATCATTTTTCCGTTTGTAAGGTTGCTGGTATAGACATTATAAATGATAAATATATAAAATGATGTAACTATATGTTGTGTAATTAATAAAGATTTACTGTTTTATCATTGTTTCATTTTGTAATTATCTTTTTCTCTTATATTATTGATTATCTCCATGCCGATGGTAGAATTGAGAAATCAATGTGAAATATGACAATTTATATAATAAATTTATTCTAATTTAAATATATTATGCAGATAAAGTTCTTCACTTTGTTTTTGTATATGGCAAAGCAATACACTAAGGCAGTAATTTCCAAGTGTATGTTGTAATTTCCTTATTTGGATGCTGTAAAATATTTCATTCAATGCACCATCAGAATTTTACAACTACAGAAAATGTATTATTTAAATGTGATGAAAGCCAAATTTAGCAGCTTGGAATTAGCCGATTTTGAATATCAGTAAAAATAAATATCACCCTCCAAATTGAAAAGTTCAAATAATAACAATCTTCCTTGCTACTTCTTATTTATGTACAATCGGTTTTCAGCAATCACTCTGATGAAAATATGAAAAAATTAATTGCAATAATAAAATGAAGATGGCTGAGCGATTTTGATTTTATTTCAAATTGAAAAGAGTTTGCTAAAATACATGGTTTTCAGCAGGTTCTGATTTGAAAAAATTTTAATTACAATGAAGATGGCTGAGCGATTTTATGCCCTAAAAAATAGGTTCTTTGATTTAAATGACCTAAAAAATAATAGATGACCTAAAATTCAATAACTCGTCCTGAAATTTTGAGTTTTATACAAAATTTCTCGGACCAGATCCCAGGCTGAGACAAAAAGATGAACGAGCTAATAAAGGGTGTGTTTCATCACCTGTGGGTTGAAGGTATGATTTCAAGAGAGAGGTTAGCATTTTTTTCTTTCAATTAGTTTAAAGGGATGATGCAATAGAATCAACTGGCATATCGGGGTAGATGGCATGCTGTGGAATAACTATCCAATTCAAGGGAAGTATGTTATCATTTGGGTTGTGTTCTCTTGAAAAACGAAAGGTTTTCTTTAGAAGAGCGAAAATGGGGGGTTGATAACAAAAACATGCAAATGAGCCCTCTTATTTATAATTTAATGGAAATTTTTAGCATTTCTTTATCTTGGCTGTTGCTCATAGGAAAGATGGTCATGGAGCAATGAAATACTCCATATTAACCAAATTGAATAAATTATGCTTGAGTTTGTCTCATGGCAATGAAGTTGGAATAGCTTGAAGAGTCTGCAGATTACTTAATAATTACCTGACTCTCACAAATTTCTTTTATGCAAGAAATGATAAATTTGTGAAAAAAGCCCAGCCAGAATATTCATCCTATTTAGACAACATAAATAGTGACAAGAGAAGTGGGCTGAAAAGATAAAACTTGAAGAGGAATCGCAGAGGAAATTTTTGAAAAATATTTGAATGAGAAACTATCAACCCTAACTTCCAATGTGGAGGAATTTCTGAAGGAACAAAAGCCTCCCATCTGTTGCTGAATGAGGCAAGAAGAAAAGTTGAAGAGGCTATAAAGAAAAATGACTTGAGTGCTATGAAAATAGTACAGATGATGTTAAACACAGCAAACAATACTATTAAGACCATATCTGGAAAACTTGCGACTGTGAGAAGAGAAATGTCAGATGTATACAAAAAAAAATTGACCAACATTTAATTCGTATTTTTGGTATTCTTCCATTATTTATATCATAGAAATTCTATTATTCTATGCTGCTTATTCGTTATGTTATTGCAATTTTTTTAACATGATTAGATTGAAAGTTTAGTAAACATATGCTAAAATATAAATTTTAAGAGATTGAAAAATGCTTATTTTACTTATAGGAAAATTTTTTCTTCCTGGTATTGAATATTTTTTGTTATCTTCAGTGTATTTATTAAATACTTTTAAGTACCTAGTAATATTCTACAATTGATCTCACTGGCATTAGCTAAAAATATATTTTTGCCCATCATTAGTTATTTTCCTGGTAGGATGTATTTTAATTTATTAATATTATGATGTATATCAAGTGATACATTTTAACTAACCCTAAGGGGTAAATAGTGCCAAATTTATTAAGTCAAAATTTCCATAAGGAGAGTAGTTTTACTGATACCAAAAAAAAAAAAAAAGGTACATATGGACATAGCCAGGATTCATTCATGTTCATTATAAAAGAAAAAAATAATAATCAAGTTTGAATATCAAAATCATGAACTGAACAATTCTTAATCTAAGGCAACTAAACACCCTTTTTACTCGCATGCTGGAATGAATGCTGCAGTCTACTCAATTCTAGGTAATGTAGCTTGTAAAACGAAAATTTCATTGCATGTTAAAAGAAAAGTTTAATTTTAAGTTTAGAGTGCCATCCCATAATATAATCAATACTTATAAAAAAATTTATTTAACCTTTATTTATGTTATGTTCAAGCTTGAAGTGTTGCAAAATGGCTCTAGAAAACTACCAAAAACCTGAAAAAAAGACATTTGGAGTTTGAAGCTAATTGATTCATTAGCAACATTGACAACCTTGTGAAATTCAGATTTTTGACTGTAACATATACACCTTTATAATAATTTGATGTGTTTTGAGATATTTAATTGATAGAAATTCCAGAAAATGAATATATTTGTTATATTCAGAAAATGAGAATTTTAAATTATAAAAAAAAAAAAGTGTACTTGCTGATAACTAGATTATGGATCAGAAAACAAATTGTTTAATACTTGATAAAATCAATAAGGTTTTTATATTTTTCTTAATAAAATGTAAGAATAATTTTAAATTCAGGAGGGAAGTTATTATTTAAATAAATTAAACAGTAAAATTGTATTTTAATTTATAATTCATTTTCTGTTTTCTTGTTTATGCATTACATTATGATTTATAATTAAGTATAAATGAACTCGAGAAACACATGAATATATCCTTGTGTTCCTCCAAAAATATTTTAATATGGTTTCTTTTTGTAGCTAATTCGAACAAAAATTAAAAGATAAATGAAACTTTCTCATTGTATATAAGTAAAAATAGTAAATGGATAATTGTTAAAAAATATACATTAAAAGTGTACATTGGCTCTTTTTATAGTTAACTATAAGTTTTAAACACAAAATAATCTTCCTGTAACCTATTAAATTTTGCCCCAAAATTTTTAAAAAAGGTGTCCTGAAATTTTATTTGGGGCCTGTACGAAGTCTGTAATTGATTAAATTTATTCAGTTTCACTTTTTATGATGCTACATACATATGTCATTTATTTTTACCTAACCCTTCAATTAAAATTATTCACTAGTTTTTGAAATGTAGTTAGAATTTCAATATCAGGCACCTTGGAAAAAGTTGGATTTAGCAAAGATAGTAAACAAAAAATTTAGGAACATTGCAAACGTAAACCTCCAGATAAAGACATCGTTAAACAAGTTGTTAAAAAATTATTATTAAAGACATGTGTTTATTTTGATTGATTGATCATAATGTAAATAAAACAAAATTATGAATCTAAAAATATGATGCAAAATCTTCTAATTGAGATCCATTGATATTTATGTATAAGATCTGAAATAAAAAAAAAGGGAAAACAAATTCTTCATGTATCAATATGTACTTTTATATATGTGCCACAGTTCAGAATTATTAATTTATATACTAATATAATATATATACCTGATTGAATACTAAATAGGCCCACGAGTTAATGTATCAGCCCATGTCTATTTCCACAAATTGCAAATATAAAATATATATATATATTATTTTTTTTTTTGAAAATAACAGTGTATGACGTATCTTATAATAAAAAATCTTTCAATTAACTTTTTTTTATAATGCTCCCATTATTTATATATAAAAAAGAAATTAGTGAATCTATACAACTAAATTTTAATACTGTTTTGGATTTTAAATTTTTAGCGGAATTAAAATCTTAAAATAACACAAATGCCACTAAAAACAGATTAATTATTTTAAAAAATTCTAAATTTTTTATGCTATTTTATAAATTAAGCAAAACAAATCTTAAAAAGTTATCTTTTTGCTTATTCTAAATGTTGAAAGTGACTCTGATAGTTGTAAAATATATGAATTTTATTTTACGAATAAGTTGTATGAATAGCAAGCACATCTTGATTATATCAATTTATGTGTCATCAATTGTTATATCATCATAATCAAATATATTCATTTTTGCAAGTTAAGACTAAATTCAAATTATTATGACCGACTGATGTATGTATATATATATATATTTCTTTTTTTCTTTCTTATTGCTTAGAGGAGTGGGTCATATTGCCAATTTTCCTATGAGCAGCCCAATAATTAGCTGCATACACAAATGCTGTTACTCATTTAGCACTACCTAGGGGCACATGTAGCTTGAAGATATAGTTTGGACACGAGTAACACCACCCACACAACACTCTACAATCATATTAGACCAAGATCTATGGTTTAAAGTGGATTCCGAACTACTACAAACATCCACGGCATCATTGGGATTCGAACCTGAAACCTGTGATACTGAGCAATAGCCACTCTGCCATCAGGCCTTCCATTTCTTTAACTAAGCAAGGACAAATTATTTTACCTTCACAATAAGAATTATTTAAAAACTATTTACATTAATTTGAATGTGAAGGTACTGAAATAACTTCCAATTAAATTGCGCATACTGTGTTAAAAAATTGCAATGTTAATAAATGCTATAAGCAGTCTAATAAAATAAAGGAAAGAAGAAAAAGCATTTATACATGCATACAAAAAGTCGCATCAAAAACAACAAATCAGTAAATAAAAAGGTGTGAAATACAAAAATAAATTCAAAATAATTCAAAATCATTTATAACATTTAATTTTTATTTTACATTACATCCCAACTGTCTGATGCCCAAATGGGTATTTCAGTTTGATATTCCCATTTGTCAGTTTTTATACTTATAAGAATGTAAAAACATAAAAAGATTGGAAGGTCTTGGATCCTGAAAGCCATGCGAACATAAGTAACAGTCCTTTAAAAATGTAAGTCTAGAAGGGTCTTTTTTATAAACAGTATCTAATAAATCTTTATTTATACTATACGAATTCATTCTTGATAATAATTTTTTTAAATTAGCATCAATTTCAGCCTGATGATCATTTTCATTAATATCATACATGTACCATTCTTTTTAAATGCTTATTTATCAGATCTTCCATAAGCTCATCAACATTTTTGTGAAATACCCCATGCTTACCTTTTTCTGGTCCAAAAGCATAACTGTTATACAAAGGATCATTAAGAATTGGATAACCAAGATACTGTAGATGAGCTCTGATTTGGTGAGTCCTTCCAGTATAGGGTCTGCATCTAACTACACTCGACTTTCCGTTAAAACTTAATTTTTGGAATTCTGTAATAGACATTTTTCCTGTAGGATTAACTAAAAGCAATGCCTACTTTATAATGCATGTGCTTAAGAGGTTTATTGCAAACTATAACACCATCAGGAAATTCCCCTTCTACTCTGCATAAGTATTCTTTTTTTTAATACTACCTAATTTCATATCTTCATGAAGTTCCTGGGACTTTTTACGATTTTTTGCAAAGATAATAACACCAGAAGTCAATCTATCCAATCGATGAATCACATGCAAAATTTTCAATTTTAGTTGATGCTCTGCAACAAATATTGCTGAATTATATCTATATAAACCACAGGGATGTACAGGCATGGATGCAGGTTTATTTATAACTAAGACATCGTCATCTTCGAATATTACTTCTATGGCCCATGCTAAAATAGGAAGTTCGTGTCTGTGAACTTCAGATGAAAGAACATCTGAATGTTTCAATTTGTAATCGTAATTAACGATTTTTCCATTAACTTTTAGTATACCTGTTGATATACGTCTTTCTATTTCTTCTTTTGGAAATAATGAAAAATCGTTTGAATAGACGTCTATCAATGTTCTATTCACCCATCGACCCTTACAATATGTAGAATGTTTGAAATTATACGGGTATACTTTTTGTAACCCATTTTCTATATAATACGGCCATCGTTTTATATCGAAGGTGTTTTTTATCTCAGTTATGGTATCATCTGTTCGCAAATTTTCCAAATCTTCATCATTTTCATTCAAAACAGAAGTGAAAACACCGGGTGAGATCGATGAACTAATTTCATAGTTCCTATAAAAAAGTGAGCAAATTTTAGATGATTTTTTAAATCTAGAAATCATGATTTTAATTTGACTTCAAACTAGTTATCAAGATAAGCTGGACTTGACTTTGAAATTTATGCTAACTAAAATTGCTTTATTTCAATTTATCCAGATGCAATCAAAATAAAGGAGACACTGTGCTGATGATCCTGCAATTATAATCAAACAAATTTTTAATCAATTAGAATCTTTTGGGTTTTATAGATCCCATGATGAAAATTAGGCCGGCATAAAAAACAAATTCAAACGATACACAATGTTTGTTTATTTGTAGTTAACATATCTGTTGCCATTCACCAATATACAAACAACGACAAACATTAGTGAAATATATTGATCATATTAACGAAAGAATAACTTGAGGACACTAGTGACGTTTAAGAATTTTTAAAGCGAAAAGAATATTAAAACGATTTAATATCTCAAAAATACAATAATGAATTTTTTCAACCTACTCTAATTGAAAGTCATTTCTTCAATGTTCCATTCAATTGCGTAAATATAGTTTGTGCCTTGATGAGAGGGGTTTTCATGAGTAGCAATGGTATTGAAGATATTTCTAGAAAGTTTTGTAATATAGTTGTCAATAGAATTAATTTTTAAATCTTGATGAATTGTAGAGTTGCGGACAAACCAGCGTGCACCAGTGATGATACGAAGAAGTTTGTTTTGAATAATTTGTACAGATTTCTTGTTAGATTGTGCAGCTAGACCCCAGATTGAGGCTGCATAGGTTATAACTGATATGATGGCTAGCGCTCTGGCGTTCGGTAACACAGGTATCGGGTTCAAATCCCGGCTTTGTCATGGATGTTTGTAGTGGTTCGGAATCTACTTTAAGCCGTAGGTCCCGGTCCTAATAGGATAGTAGAGAGCTGTGGGGGCATTGTTACTTCACGTCCGTGACTTATCTTCAAGTTACACGCCCCCTGGGTAATGCAAAGTGAGTAACGTCTGTGAAGCGCTTGCCTTAAGGCATCAAGGTGTCCATGTCTGTTTGCCAGCTGCGTTAGAAATATATATATATTTCGTATGAAATACAGTATATACTTTTCTTACTAACGACAAAATATGGTAGAGCAACATGTTGATTGTTACTGCAAAATTTAATAAAAACATGTCTTAAACTGCCTATATTTGCAAATAAGGAAAGTAGAGAGGAGAACTGAATGGTTTTACGATTAATTATTAATATTTCAGTAACTTGGAATAGTTAAGATTTAGAATTCTGTATTTTGATATACAGGGTGATTATAGAAAAACTTTTCGATATATGAGCAACTAGTTATCCTACCATTCACAGAATAGAACAAAAGTGTGGTTTAAGGTATTTCGATGTATGTGCCGATGAATCTAATGAAAATAACAGTTAAACTCTCACTGTTTGAGTTATAGTGACCAAATTTCTAAGATTTCAAATATCAACATCTGAAAGCGTTCTCCATAGCGACAAATCATAAATAGCATTTGAACGCTACCAATAGCACAAAAATCGCGGGCGCCAGACAGACTAAGAAGAAAAATGAAAACGATCTAAAAGGACAGAGAAGCAACACAAAGCAAAACATTTCACTGTGTTTCACAAATTTTCTTCATTACCTCTTTCAACAAACAGCTTATTTTAAAAATCTAAATAAACATAGGGGAAATATCGAGTGACTTAAATGGGATTCATTTAAATGAAATAGCTTCAATTCCTGTTTCATTTTTCCAAACGTAGAGCAGTATGTTTGGAGGTACGGGTGGTAATCTTTCCCTGGTGGAATTTAGAAGAGTGAAAATGGTTTAAATAAACTGATGGGAAATATTCGTTGAGAATAAGTGTTAAAACCTATTTCTGATAGTAATGCGAGTTAATTTAGATATATTTTCTACTTTCCTTATTTTAAGTTTTACGTTATAAGCGAATTTAGTAACAATCATGACACCTTGAGCAAATATTTTTGTTTTTCTCTGAACCAATCTAATCTTTTTCTAATATTGTTTTCGGTAATAAACTTATCTTTATTTATTGCCATCAGATAAATATACCAAGGCTCATTAATTATATCTATATATTTCTATCTTTCCTCTGCCAAATAATTTTCATTCTACAGTCTGCATCTTACACTGAGAAATATGTTTTGGTGTTAACCGGTGAATATCGTTATTATTATTATATATATATATATATATATATATATATATATATATTCGAGGGGGATAGTTTAAAATCGAATTTTATAATTTTGTTAAAGTTCCTATAGATTTTGCAATAATTCTTTGAAGAACAAATTTTTTACACCATAAAATGTAACTTCAAATGTAAAAAAGAGGTTATAGCATTTTTACCTTTTTTCCAGTAAAATTTAATCTTTTACGTATCTTTCCTTATTGGTTAAATATGTCACCTATTTACGTGTAGAAATATTAAAACAATGTTTTCACATATCTTTTTAATAATTGAATACGAATATTTCTCTTCTCTAAAGATCACAAATAAATAAGTAAAAAAAATAATCTTCGAGTCTATTATTCTCCAGCGACATTTTAAAGAAAAGAATAATTTTAATGATGCAAACGATATTTAACTCCTATTCCGAATGTATGCCATGCAGGTATTTCATTATTATTATTATTATTGATATCCATATTTTTATTCATTTGAATTTAATTCATTGAGATAGTCAAAATCATTACAAAAATGTTTGAATAACCTCCGTATTTTTCAAAGAATAAAAACTTGAGAATCTAAGAAAAAATTATTTAATGTTGCAACTGACTTTATAATATTGTATTCGTTTCAGTTTTGCATTTTTTTTTCAAGAAAAATCACCAAAAAACATTCTTATTATCAAAAAGACGCTCCAAAATTTTTATGATGAATATCTTTCTTGTTTATATTTTATTTTCTACTGATAATGAGAGCGTGCTCTTTGTCATCCAGTAAATCTCGGATTCGTTTTCGTTGTTTTTCAGTTAAGGATTGGTGTCCTGCAAGATCGGCCAGTTGGATTCGCTCTGCATTGGAAGGTAATAAAAGAATCCGATATCCGCGTTCCATAACACCATCCGTTAATAATTCAAGGGCACGATGAGCATCATAATTTTCCAATTTGGACATAACTGCAAAAAAAAATTTATTTCCAAATTTAGCTTAATAAGAAAATTTCAGGTAAATCACTTAAAAAATCTTGAAAGAAAACTTCTCAAGTTTGACATTTTCTGGTATTGTGCATAATGGTGACTTTAACAATATTCCAATAAGGAATATAGTCGTGGCAATACATTATCATCTTTCTCAAGTGAAAGAGATGTATTTCGCCCTTTAGTTTAAAAAAAATTAAACCATAAAAATTAACTGTCTACATTTCGTCTATAGTTTATTTACGTTTATTATTTTTTACAAAATTAAAAAAAAGACTTTTTAGTAACGTTTTCACTTTCTTTGCAATTAAAAATATGAAAAGTTTTAATTTGACTTACTCCAGTTCATCTGAAAATCCGACTCTGGAATACCATAAAAAAACTGGAATAACACGAATAAACGTGCCAAATTAGAAAAACGTGTTGCTTAGATTGTGAGTTAAACTGCATTTTAATATAATTAAATATTTTGGATCATGTTATGTATTTAATATAGTTATATAACCGCGCTTCCAATTACGCAATCACGTTTCCTCATACGCACCGCAAGAGCCCGCCCCTTGCGGCATTCAGAAGAAATCATCAGTAGGCTTCGAGACTCTCGCCAGAGAGGATGTACGGCAGAACAGACGCTGCGGTTAGTTATCAGCTCTCATTCCGAGTGCTGCCTCAGAGGCGTTTAGTTTACAGTCTCTCATCCCAAGAGAAGATATAATTAGCATCCTCCTGTGCATAAATTTGCCCCTTACAGACTCTCATCCAGAAAGGAAGTATATTTCACTATCCAGCGTGTACCTGAGTAACTTTATTTACGCCTAGAAGTGGAATCCTTCCACTTAAATGTAAGTGTATTTCTTTAAATGTCTATTGTATATTAATCTCTGTAGTGTGTCGTGCTTGTGTGCTTGAATTATAGTGGTGTGTTTTTAAATGTGTGTTCTAGTGACTCGACCACTCCGCGAAAATAAAAATGCAAATAAAAATCATAAAATAATAAAAAAGAATTACGGTTCTGAGATCGGACTTTTTTTTTTTTTTTTTTTTTGTGGGGACATATAACAATCTTGCTTTTCAGATCATTCATTGGCTCCTACCGTTCAGCATAATCCTTTCAATGTATTGTAAACAAGTTTGTTTACGTTTTCAATAGTACTATGGCATCGACAACTGGTCCCCTAATTGTACCGAATTTTAAAACTTAACTTTTAACTTCTTTTATTTTGTATTTTACTTTTTATCAATATTTTTTTTTTTTTTTTTTTTTTTTTTTTTTTTTTTTTTTTTGAGTACCACTTTAATTTGAATTTTTAGAAACTTTATCTTTTATTTACTAACATTAATTAAGCAGCCATTAGAATCCCAAGCATATTTATTAATTAAGATGAGGAGATTTAAGGGCTATTTCCCCTGTTGGTACTCCGTAAACGGTACGCCAGTTGCCAGTTGCCAGACCACTCCGAGATCCAGTTACACAAACCGACACATCGACTACAGTTATAAATACTTTTGTTAAAGATATTCTACAACAGGAACTATTTTTCTCTTCTTAGAAATTTTTTGATTCAGCCAAAAGTGGCGTTTATAAAGTACTTAAGCCTACCTATGTATGTACATTGTTTACATTATTTTAACTTTTCCCATTTTGGTACAGGTGTCGCATTAACGAATAATTTTTACCTCTTCCTTATGTTGTCCAGTCATGAAACAAAAATTAGTTACGTTGCCATTGTTTAAATTCGGAAAAGCAAAAAAGTTTAAATGAAAATTATTTGAAGCGGTTGTTCTGTAAATGATTAGATAAATATTATTTATTAATTACTTTATTATTATAAAAAAGTTATTGATTCTCATTATTAAAATAATTGATTAAAAATGATAATTTTTTATAGATAGTTATGCACATGTTAATATGCTTTCGTGCAACAAGCTTTTATTTCTTTTAGCCAGTTATACGATTCATAATTTTAAAATTCCAACTGAACAGTGTTCTTTAAATTTTATTACATTTTTTTAATCTAAATTTCAAGCAATCATTATTTTATCGGTGGCTTCGATGTAGGTTGAATTTATTTTATCTTCGAATTTGTTAAAATTCACTACATAATTATGTTGAAAATAAGAATATTCGGTACTTACGTATTAACGCCACCGCAGCTACAGATTTGGCGGTTTTTAAGTGGCGTAATTTTTAATGTTTTCTAATTTTTATTTTTCTATTGCTTTAGGATAGTATTCTTGGTTTCAATTGCCTTTCATAAATAGATATTTTAAATTTCATATGTTTTCATCATTTAATTTTTCTTATGCTAAATGTTTCATTGCCTCATTTTTTTTTATACTTAATTTTATAAAAACAGAAGAAAAAAACAGATATAAAAAAAAGGTAGGTAGATTTTGTGCATAAAAAGAAAAGAAAGAAATTTTTCTTATCCATACTATGCAAATATTACAAGTTTATTTCTGTTTCCAATATTTCTGCTTTTCATAACTGATAAACTTTAATAAGAGTTTAGATTTAAGCATTTACGCCATAAATCATAATTAGTAGGATAGCGGATTTTTAGTTACCACATAAATCCGCTATCATACTGTCAAAACAGTTAAACAAAACTTTTTGGTCATGGAAAAAAACAAAAAAAATACGACTTCTATTCCACTGTTTTAATTAATTTTTAGTAAATAAAAAACTTTTGATAAATATATAACTTTAAAAAACAAAAAGCAAGATATATAATAAATATATATGCAAGAAAAGTAAAACAATAGACAGGAAAATCATTAAAATTACTTTTAAAAATAAAATTAAAAACAAAAAACATTAAAAATAAATGAAACAATACAACCTGAATAAAACGGCAGTATGAATTATTACTCAAATTGAAAATTAAATAACGATTCTTAAAATTTAAAAATCGTTAAAAAAACTTTTTAAAACAATTACAGTTAGATAAAAATCCATCAAAGCATACGATAAATTAAAAAAAATAATACAATTAAATCCCATAAATGATTAAAAAACAGATCGTTAAGTTATGGAAATGATCGTGATAAAGATTTTTATTTTTAAATGATTTGCTATTTGTATAAAAGCTACATTAATTATAAACAAAATCGTTAACCATCATGCATTTATTCACTTTTCCCATATGCCCATTTTATAAAATTTCTCCTGTTCCTCCTTCAAAAGTATAAAAATATTCAGAACTCCAAAGTCCAGATCTTCATTAATTACCTGGCTTAAAATGCTGCTTCTATTGAATGAAGGCCATGCTTGTTTTTATCTTCAACCAATATTTTTCTTCTTTTCAATATTTATTTAATTTTTATTTAATTTTAATTTTTATTTATTTTTAATTTTAATTTAATTTTATTTGTTCTTAAATTTTAAAACTAATGCATTTATCTTCTGCTAGTATGCTTTTCCTCGCTTTACTTTTTTTCGTTTCCTGTTTTAATATTTTCTTTTTAACTTTTAAATACTTTAATAAAAAAAAAAATGTCATAATAATTTCAATTGGCCGGAATAAACGCACTTTACCTTCATTTCGAGATAGAAATTTGTCCCACAGTTGATGCAGGTTATGTATTCTATCTTTGTGAAGGCAATCTTTAAAATGATGTCATTAGTCACATTTAAAGCACCTATTTTAGAAGCTGCGGTTAATATTTTTAATGGTGAAAGTAATTGCATTTAAAACACTGGGTGATGCCAGGTTTCCTATTGAAGTTTTCTATCTCAATGTTCAGATACAAGTGTTTGATGAGATCATATATTTTATAATTTGTAGAGTTACGTAGTAGAGTGTGTTGCAATACAGGAAGGGATGCTTCTGTTTATTTTTCAGTTGGATGGTTTTCTGCTTGGAGAAACTAGAGTTCTTTAGAGCAGGGGTCTCCAAACTTTTCAGCCTTAGGGCCATAATGTTTACTCTAGTAAGTACCAAGGGCCAAAACCGGTTTTAATTTTTCTGCCATTATCTATAATTTCTAGACCAGTCGCCGGAGTACGCGCTCTGAGCGAGCCTACGCTTGCTAAATTCGCTTCATTCTCCAAAATGAAGCACACAAAGAATGTTTACATACCTAAGTTAACCGATGAGCATCTTAAATCAATTTTAATAATTGGTACAAATAAATTGATCCACTATTGTCAGTGAAAAATCACAATTACATAAATCTCATTAGTATTTTATTTTTTTACAAGTGGATACTCCGCGGTTTCATTCGCGTTAATTTAGCTATTCCGTTCCTGAGGGATTTTCAGGATAAAAATCTTATGTTTGATTCAGGATATATACATTCAAAACATCGATATACATATATATGCGATACTCTTTACCCCAACATAACTACCGAGGGTAACCGTGGGATGTTCACTAGTTTATAATGTTAATGGAATTCATTTCAATTGTTTGTTAGTTGTTATGCTTAAGTTAAATTTTCTGCGTATTGTGCTTGTCATTAAGCTTTACCTAGCAAGTCAATAAAACCGAGTTATTATCATTCTGTGTTTTTTATCCAACTTATTACAGCAACAATAAACTATTCGCTGTCGCAGGCCGGATTTGGCCCGCGGGCCGTAGTTTGGAGACCCCTGCTTTAGAGCAATATCTATGGTATCACTACGGAGTCTTTAATTATCACATTGAGAGGACTGAAACTCTTTGGGGGTGATTACAAAATATTCTACATCATGGTTCTTAAGAAATCTGGTCACACTTCGATGTTGGAAAGCATATCAGGAACGATCGGGAAAGTTTTCTGTTGATTTGATTTTGAATTCTGCTTCGATAATTGTCAGATAATTTTAAATATTTCCGAGTGGTTTTACAATGATAGGTGAAGGTTTTACTTAAACAACTATCGATTCATCATATTTGGCCTGACAATATCCATATAAAGATTCTAGAATAGGTGCGCAGTAGATCTACCTCCCCATGGTGCACCTGGTAACACTTTTCAGTGGCTAAAAGATCTACAACTTGGCATTATTGTTATATTAATGAACTCTGTTTCAGCATGTTTTGTTGTATTCTCTGTTCTTTTTTATTTTTCGTAGTTCTTTTTTTTTTTTTTTTTTTTTTTTTTTTTTTTGCTGTAACTGTCCATAATCTGCCATTGGAAATAAAAAAAAAATAAAAAAAGGTTCTAGAATTTATTATCAAATATTAAGGATATTGTTTTCGGGAGCGGGAGATTTTGTGTCCTTGGCCACTTTCAATTTTTTTTTTTTATTTCTTTCACGAGCATTTTTTTTTAAATTTCTTTCACGAGTCTTTTTTTTAAATTTCTTTCACGAGCTTTTTTAAAATTTTTTGCATAGATTTTTTTTTATACATGGTTGCAGTTATATTGTAAATAAATATTGCGTAATTATTGAATAATTTAGTAAAAAAATTAATTCAAAAGAATTAAAAAACTAATTTACTTAATGGGTAAAATTGGAGTCGTAAAATAGAAATTTTTCTTATTATTCAATACTGCATATCCATTCCAGGCAATATTTAATAAATATCGTTGTATCACTTTCAATTTCAAAGTAGCCGTTTAAACAACATAAAATATATTATATCCTTATTTTATAGGTATAAAATATGATATTGTATTTTTTTATATAATTTTTCTCATAATTTAGATACATCTCTTCTGATTTTTTGAGATTTTAAAAGATACTTATGTATCTATTAAGTATATTTTAAATATCTCAAAAAAATTTATTTGAAGATGTTTGCAATGGGAAAATAAATCAAAATTGTCACACAAAATAAAATACCTTCTCGTATAATTCTCCAAGGAAAAAAATACATGAAGGGAAAAAACTCAGAAAAAAAAAAAAATGAAATTGAAACAATTATAACAAAAAAAAAAATTTAATTTACGAATTTCAATTTATGCGTGAACATGTTTTGAAAAAAATGTTCTATTAGCAGATATGATCAGTAAACTGTTTTTAATTTGGCAATTTAATAGGTTGTGTATCGGCTAACATTTCCTTTCCTCGACCAAAAACCTTCCTCCAGCTTTTGTAATGATATGGTAACTGATACAAAATGATGTAGCTGCTTAAACAAACAGGAAACTTTTAAAAGGATATAAAAATGTAATTTCTGCATGTTCTAGATGAAGAGATTCTTTTTCTTATCTTGTTGGTTGATATTTCTGTAAGGAAACTTTTATTGCATTTTTATATTTTGATTTTGTTTTTGTTTTGTTTTGTTTTCACTGCGTTTGATTTGAAAAATTCTTTTTTTATTTTTACATACTAGTATTGATTGCCAGTGCAGGCTTAAAAGTGGTTGAAAAAGCATTTAGAAATCGATTATATTTTTACGTAAGGAAAAGAATGCATGATAAAAATGTAAGAATTAAAAAAAAAAAAAAAAAAAAATGTGCATTCCTGAAATGCATTTACAATTAAGGATTCTTATGAATAAAATAAAAAATCATGAAAAACCTCGTAAATGATAATTTCGTAATCCTCTTGAATCCAGAAAAATGTATTTCAATATTGAAAAAGAAGGTGTACTGTGCATGTTAGGTAAACAGATTGTACTGGATGGGGATGGGTTGAGATACTTGAGGTAACATATATGTTGGAGAACTCATAGTTTTATTTACACATGCACAAACACCACACACATGCAATCACAGACAATATGTAATACATTTAAAGACATATAATTATAGTTTCGTGGAAGGATTCCACTTATAAGCTGAAAACCTGATACTCAGGTAAGCAGGGTGTGCTAAAGATATTTCCCCTCAGGGGAGAGAGTCTTATAGGCCAACTAATACACAAGGTTGTGCTAAACATATTTTCTCTCGGGGGGAAGACTGTAAAAAACGTTTCTCAGTGGAAGCGTTTGATTGCTCTGTACTTCCTCTCGGGTGAGAGTCTCGAGCCCTACTGAAAATTTCTTCTGAACACCACAGGGGGCGTTCTTGCCAGTGAGTAGGAGGAAGCACTGTTACAAAGAAAGAAAACAATATAATCAATAAGAATGAAAAATTTGGTTTAAATATTTTGAAAAATATCAACTTCAATTACAGCAGTATAACCCAGTTTACTGAATCATAATTTATTCATACCAATTAATCAAATGAAGTAAATTCTAAATAACGAATCGGAATTTTCTTGGGATTCGGAATATTCTTCTATTAGAAACCAAGTGATGTTAGTATCTCCAATTAAAAATGGAGATACTAATCCTAAAAATGGAGATACTAACATCACTTCTGCGATAAAATGTTCTGCTAGAGACTCTACACTGTAGAGGTAAATCATGTCATCTTCAATGGATTCCCGCACATGTCAACATTGAGGGCAACGAATGCGCTGACACTTTAGCCAAAAGAAGCCAGAGACAATGATCAACCCAGGACTACCATCACACTTGCAGATACTAACGCAGTTGCCAAAAGCCGACTAATTCCTCATAACTTTAAGAAGCCACTAATTACGGACTTCAACTGCCCTAGGAAGCTGCTGACATCAGTTATTAGACTCAGAACTAATCATTACAGAGGGATGAAAATTCTCCCAGACAAGACCAGGGAATACATTCCCTGCAGAAATTGCCATAACGTTTTCCTAACACCTAAGCACATTCTAGAGTGCCCAGCCTCACTCCCCATGTGTTTTGCAATTGGGTATGATGCCAATCGAGGCCAACTTAAGAGAAGTATAGTGAAGCGGCGCCATTGCTTGCGGCCGCTATCAAGAAGACTTTGACTTGATCTAACATTGATAATTATATTTTAAATCCATGGACACGATAACAACATAACAACAGAAACCAAGTGGCTATTTGTCTGTTCTAAAAGCAGACAAAATGGAATAATACAACAGCTTTAAATTACATCATTGTCGGGTCGCATATATCGAATTCGAGACAATTAGAATCAGACTTTGTATATAATGATCTTGTATTACTTTTAATTCGGGTTAAGGACTATTAAAAACATTACTTTAAAACCATACAATAAAATCGTAACTATTTCTTTAAAAAAAAATAGTGTTAAAATAAATGATTTAATTGAAATAAAATTTTTTAAAAAAAAGTTAATTCGATATCGAATATTTCATAAATTCTAACAAATGCATCTCTTCTTTTTTTATATAAAATTTATTCAAAGTAAGCTACTATTTATTATTTTTTATTCATTTATTTTTTTTATTCTTTGACTTGTAGTCACAACACCCTTTTATTGTAAACTAATTTTGTCAGACTTTTGTTATTAAGTCTAAAATGTGAACTTGCAATTCTCTTATTCGCTTTTAATAAAATTAGATCTGAAACATCGGATTTAAGAATATATTTTACTAACATTGATTATTAGGAGATTATGACTATCATCTAACAAAATAATTAACTGAATTAATTGCCGTAATAAATAAGAATACAAATACAGATATATAGTAAGTGATTTTATTGAGAACTCCCCCATCCCAGTAAATATTAAAAATAATTAAAATTGTTTATATAAATAACAATAATTACGCATTTTTTAAAAATATTTTACAGCAGTTATTAAAAATTAAATTGACTGTAATTAGTATAACTTCTTATGATTAAGTCAACGATAAATGATTAAAATTTATGAAGTTGCCTAATAAAATAAGAAAATAATAATTTTAAAATTATTATTATTATTATTCATTTATTATTATTATAATTTAACTTGCATAATGCCAGACCATGTCTACTAGAAGGTATTAAAATATAATATATTTTAAATATATAAGAGAAAAGATATTTACTTGTTAAACATTACCTGACATAGAAAATACAACACCGTAAAATGTGTAGAATATAATAGAAATTGATACACAGACAGAGAATGCATGTGTAAACAAGTGATGCCATTTAAGAAGATAATTTCATAAAGTGATGAAATATAAAGGATGATCAGTAGGAAGTAAGTCCTCTTCTCGTGGCTATGCAAGCAGCCAACCTTACGAGGTACAGACTGAATTAACGTGCGGATAGTTACCTGAAGAAAGGATGACCATATGCGTTCAGCCATCCTCCATAGTTCCTTCTTCAACTGAAGCAGGGGAAAGTGAAACAAACGATATGCTCTTTCGGCGAGAGATCAGGGGACAATGTAGGCCAAAGAAGCCACTGAACAGACTACAAAGCTTGTCTGCCCATGAATTCCACGTGCAATGTCGTGTTGTCTTATTGGACATTTTGCAGCCACTGTATGTAGGGTAGCGTAACTCATCGAAGTATCGTCGGGCCGTCATTGTTTCTCTGATGCGTACCAGGAGTAACTTGTTATCTTGTCACGGCGTTCCAAACCACTATGCCATGTTGACAAGTGGTATGTTATTCCACCATAGTGGTAGGATTAGCTCTATCTCCCCGACAACTCCAGATTCTCACCCGCTATCACTCGCAACAGGCAAACAAAACTGAAACTCGCAGCTGAATACCCCATTGTGCTATTCAGTCGTCCAATTGACTCATTCGCGACATCATCACGACCTTTTAAGTCGACTGATGGCTCTATTGGTAGTTTTAGCAAAGAGCAGCTTGTGTGCAAGCCGCTTTCAGCCAATCGCCGTAAAACTGTTTCCCCAGTTATTCAAAATATTGCTTATAATCTTCAAAATACTCTATGTAACTTGTGGTGCTACTACAGTTACCATTAGGATGCTTTTATCCTTTGCATTCTATTGTAAGCAAAGCTGAAGTTTTAATTTCTCGATGATTCATATTTCATTCATAAATACATTTGGGCCAAATTTTATATTCACATGTCGTTTATAAATACAACTGGTCCAAATTCTATGCATAGTCGACGCATCATGAGTTTCAGAAACGATATGATTATAAACATTAGCCACAGCAGTTCGTAAACCTAGAATATGACTCTTCGTAAAATCGTCTGATTGCCAAAATTGCCTTCGCTATCGTCGTCCAGGAATCTTAATTCACACGCGTCATCTAAAACATTGAGTTTCTCGAAGTTCTAAATTGCGTAGGTGATAGAGTGTAGCGATTGTTGGCTCTTACGCCATTTTCTTTCGTCCATCCCGTACTATAATCACTTGGCCAATTTGCGTTTCAAACCATCTACATAACTTGCTCATCTATGTATTCCCCGAAATTTGCATATTTATATGGGCGAATCTAGTGTGGCATTTCCTATGTCGGGAAGTATATATACAAGATATGCTTAAAATAAAAAATTATGAAATATACATTTTTTTTTTTTGTAAAAGTAAAATTTCATTTTATTTTAAAACAGATTATTCATTGAACGCTATCGTTGAAAAGATTTTTGTTATTTAACACGGTTAGATTATGATGTAGCGGAAGCTTTTTAAAGCACAACATGTTTGAAAACGTCTATTCCTAGAGAGGATAAGCATTTTAAATTCTTAGATAGAAAAGGTTTCTTGCATAAAACTTAGGAAAATTGATGAAGAGAACGGAACGGTAAAAGTAATTTTTCCAAATTGAGAGGGTATGAGAGACCAAGATTAATTTTTTAAAATGGTAGTTTAATTGTAAAATTATCAATAACTTTCACAGATAATAAACCAATGCTAAATGTTTTAATCTCCAAATTGTTCATCATTGTTGAATAAAGATGTCGAGTGCCTGAACGTGAAGCGTTCATCTACTCAATGGTATGTGAAGGCAGTAGGAAAGAAAAGTCATGATAAATAGATAATAGTAATCGTATGATTTGAGAGAAAAAAAAAAAGAAGAAAGTAAGAAAAATGTAAATCATCGGTGATGGAAACACAACAAGAAATTTATGATCAGTAAATATGCGTTGAAGTAAAATATCTAAAAAGCGATTAGTGAGCAGAAATTATGGTGGTTTGAGGCTTCGATTCCATTTAGAAGTAGAGAAAGGATACTTGCATTTTCCATTCAATTGCGGAAATCCAGTTTGTGCCTTGATGAGAGGGTTTTCGTGAGTAGCAATGGTATTGAAGAAATTTCTAGAAAGTTTAGTAATCAACTTCAACATGCTCTATTTGTGAGTAATCACAAAAGTTCAGTGTTTTCTTGAAAGGAGATTTCAAGGTTTTCAGCAAGTTGCTTTTCTTGGGGCAGTTCAAATGTATGACTTTTAAGTTTCAGGTGATCAATTTGCTTCCGTATGGATCTGTAGTCATCAGGTGTGGTTGGAAAAACTTTTAATTTGCCTCCAAAAAGGCGTCCTTCAATCTTTGAATTTGTAATCTGGTTGAAGTTCTTAAGAATTTCAGTAGAATTTTGTTTGTTGTCAATTATAATTGGAGGAACATATTTAGTAGTATGGGGTGCAGGACAAGAAGAAGCAATATTGTGGTCATTAGTGAGATCTGTGTCCATACTGTTTTCGTCCAGATGTAATTTATCAACATTTTTTTAAATGTCTTCAATTTTAGCAGGAGATATATGTTGTCTGCATCACTAGGACCATGATTTTCATCTGGGTTAAGGCAAGAAAATTTGGAAGATAACTTGATAACAGTGGGATCACTGGTATTAGACCGTTTAGCTAAATTTTTCTTTGCTTTTGTGTGACCTTAAGTTTTTTTCCTTTTAGTAGGAGTAGTAACCGAGTTGCTTGAATCATTGAGTTTCACCAAGATGAGACTCATTTGCTTCCTTAAGTTTTTATTGGTAATATTAGAAAGCGTAAGTTGTATAAAAGATCTAAATTAGGTATTTGAAGTTAAATTTTTAAGCAATTTTCAATAATGTTCAGATGATCATTGAGGTTTTCGCACTCAATGAATGATGAAAAATTGTTGATACTAATATTAAGTTGATCAATTTCTTGAATAAAGTTAAACGCTGTCGAGTTAGTATTAACGTAAATCAAATTAAGCATACTGGTTGATTGGTCAGCAGGGGAGAGAGACATGGTTGTGCTGTTTGAGGAGAGCGAAGCTCTTTCGACAACAGCCATAATAGAATAAAATAAACAAAACCAAATATTTAAAAATACTGACTAAAACAGAAAATAAATATGCACTTTACTGAGTAAAGGCAGTAAGAAACGCTCGTAGCTAAAAAAGCCCGAACAATTCTGCGCCTACACAGTAAAATACAGAAAAAAAAATAATTCTAAAATTTAGCTAAAAGTTCTAAAAAAGAATTCTAGAATTTAGCTACTCATTTTATACAACAAAATAATAACATAGAACCAAAGAAATCAAATAGAGAAAGGTAATAAAGAGATTAAGACAGAATAAGAAGGGAAAAAAATCACATACCAATGAGGAGAAACATTAGAAAAACCGATTTGAGGGAGAGAAAAAAATAAAAACACGTCCGCTCAGATCAAAGTCCAAACGATAATTCTCCAAATTGTTTCTTACAAATGTTTGGCTATAAGACATTCTTTATCTTTATCCATTGAAATAATGTTTCAACTTTTCTAGAACATTATTTATTTATTTATTACCCATAAAATATATGGATATTGTTTTGGGAAGAGTGGTTCAGCGATATCCTGGACCACTTTCAATGTTTCTTATTTGTTTATTACTTTTTATAAATTTCCTTTCACGGGCTAATAATTATATAATTAAATAGTTTTAAACTTTTCTTTTCTTCTTTTTTTTGTGTAATTATTAAATAATTTTATAAGTACTTTTTGTATTTGCCCATTACTGATTATTTGTTTTCCATATTTTTAGAATTTTTTATTATTATTATTATTGAAAATAATATAAAAATGAATTCAAAAAGCCGATAAATTTTTTTTTAATATTTAATTAGTAAAGTTTTCAAGAAATCCTTAGAGCTTTTGCTTTTTTTCTCTGCTATCTGCTTAGCCTCAAGTTCATCTTTCATGCTTGTTCTACTTAAAGATTTGGCAACATAAGGAGTTAACATCAAGTCACTAAACACGGTGCGGTTCTGTTGTAAATTTAATAAAAATGTCTAAGAGAGGTATGTATTTAAATCTTTTTAATCCTTACTTAATATGACACAATATAAAATATGTTTTAAAAGAAATATTTTTAATTGTAGCAATGTTTTATTATATGTGATTATTTTCTCTGTAGCTTATTAAAGAATTTAGTTAAGGCTTAGTGTATTTCATGAGTTATTACGATCAAATTTTAAAAATCTCTATTCAAAGAGTGTTCAAATAATGTATTACAAAAAAAAGTTTATTAATTAAACATAAATATATGTAAATGCTATCTAAAATTAATTTATTTTCAAGAAAATAGTCGGTAAGATAGTTATTTTATTAATTTGTTTTTTGCTGATTTGTTAGTTTGAAATAAACAAAATATTTATAAAGAATGCATATTATTTGTTGACGCATAGTTTATTGTCAAAAAAATTGTCTATAAAGAAATATTGTTACCAATTTCATTATTTGTATTTTTTAGGTCGTGGTGGTACCGCAGGTGCCAAATTTCGCATTTCCCTCGGTTTACCAGTTGGAGCCGTCATAAATTGTGCAGACAATACTGGTATATTATTTTTCATTTTTGTGTATTGTATTTGTTCATATTTTTATTTTATGTGCAATCATTCAATTGTTTTGTTTCTGAATTTCCTTTGTGTTATGAAAACGCTAGCTTGTCTCTGTATATTAGAAGTTTATCTAATAAGTAGTGTGTTACGTTATTGTCAGAAGTAGTGTAAAAATTGTTGACAGTACAGCTAACCTGTTAAATAACATCTTTAATTAAAATTATTTTAATTAACTTTTATAAAAGGCTAGATAGCATCTTTAATTAGATGCTATTTACACATCTATTAGTACCCTGATGCTATCTATTAATACACCTGAGATGTACTATTCTATAAGCAAAAATCCTTCTGTAGTACCAATTAAATACAGATATAGATAAAAATCTACTAATAGTTTAAGTTGTAATATTATAATGTGTTTGTTTTAAATATGCTGAGTATATAATAGTTATTATACATATCTTTATTTCCTTAAAATCAATGCTATAAAATGATTGATTGGCAATTTAGACAGTGTTTTTATCGTTATAAAATAAATTTAGTTATGTTCTTCTTTCTTCCTTTGACCATCACATTCATGGGAACTATTTAAATAATTCTTCATAAGTATAATGTAATTATTTTCTTCAGATAATGAAAAAGAAAAGTGAATAAATTTTAAAGTGCATTATTCAAACAGCAGTGCATGTATGTAATGTCCTGTTGCCGCATTAATGCAAAATAAAAATCTGTTCCTTGAAAGGGATAAATTTTCATGTTATTCATTTTAAAAGAGCAGAAACAATATTTAACAATTTATTTTAAGTAAGGAAGGAATTTTATTAGATTACTTTTTCAAAGTAATACATTATATTTTTTTTCAAGCATAGTAGAATTAAGTTGTGAGGGAAAAAAAAGTCATTAGTCAATTCGAAATCAATCAATTAGAAATGCGTCAATTCCAAACAAAATTAGAAATTGATGCATGTAAAATTATGGAATTAAGTTGATTAAAGTCTAACATGAAGTTTTTCATGTAAAATATATATTTTTTAATTCTTTTAAAATATTAGAATAATCATCTCTACTTTTCAAATTTCTTTACTTTTAAATTAATTGAAATTTAATAATAGATCATTTCCTGTTGGTGTGTTAGCCTGTGATTTTTATCCGATTTTTCTATTTCTTAAGATAGAAATTTAAAAATTGTCAAAAAAAAAAAAAAAAAAAAAAAGTTTTTTAAAGTGATGCTTGAAAATTTTTGATTTATTTAGCAATGAATATTTATCTTGGGTCTCTTTTTTCTTTAAAATTTGCTTGATAGAAGATAGACTCACTTTATTACTTTTATTCCTTTATTATATGCAAGTGAAATACAATTAATTAATATAAATGCAAATTCAAATTGTTACAAGTATTTTATAATCTTCTAGTAAATTTGTGACAGTAATACTTAATAGATATCAGTTTTTAAAATTTTATTTATTTTTGTGAAAATTGCTTACAAAAATTAGATCTAATCAATATTTATTGTTTTACCTTTTCCGGGCATCTTTTCATATTGTTTTGAAGTAGAGTTCACGGAAAGGGAAATCAAGACAGATTCAGACAGACCATTATGGCTTAGTAATGATCTGAGTATATCTGTAACATTGAAGTTATAAATTAAGCAATGTACATTTCTTTTAACCTTTTCCGGGCATCTTTTCATATTGTTTTGAAGTAGAGTTCACGGAAAAGGGATATCAAGAAAGATTGAGACAGACCATTATGATTTAGTAATGTTCTGAGTAAATCTGTGACATGGAACTTATAAATAAAGCATTCTTAAATAAATCACAATCTAGTGAATTTGTTCTTTAAATTGTCAATGTATGTTAAAAACTTGGTTGTTAACCATTAAAAGTTATTACATTTAAAAATAGATTTCTAAAACTTGGAAGCACAGTGTAAGTTATCTAATTATTAATTTACTTGATTTATATTTGCTTCAAATTAATTTTCTTTTTCTTCATTGTAGGAGCAAAAAAATTTATACATCATTGCTGTAAATGGCATTAAAGGTCGACTTAACAGATTGCCTGCTGCAGGTGTAGGAGACATGATTGTTGCTACTGTTAAGAAAGGAAAACCTGAATTAAGAAAAAAGGTAAGAATTATAATTGCAGTAGAGATTCTAAGACTAAATGCACAAGGAAATTTCAGCTACTTGGTTTTCTAATGTCACTTTAAGAAAAACTTAGCTTTTGAAAAACCATTGTAAATATAAATTCAATTAAGTATATTTTGTGATAGGAATTAGATATATGCATCTTGAAATTCAAGGATAAATATAAAATTTTCTTTTTTAAAATTTAAGAGCTATATGTATATTCTATTGTGGCTAGTTTAATATTATGAGTTATTTAATTCAATTTATGATCGAAGTTATTGAATTACTTCTTTTTAAGTGTAGATAATTATACAATTTGGGAAATTAAATTTTTCAGAAATTTAAATTCTATTCTATTATTTGCAATTAATGCAAAATCTTGTTCTATGAAACAATTTGTATAAATAATTTATATTTAATATTAAATGATAAAATTGTTTCTTGTTGAATAAAATTGTATAAAAAATTTGATTTTATATTTTATTTTATGTGTATTATACAGATAATATCTTAAATAGATTATGAAATTAACTTTTCTATTAGGAATTTGACCTTGTCATAATTCATAATATTCTTTGATCCTAATTTCCCATTACTTAAATAATCTTAATTATATTATGATTATTAGTTATGAAAAATGTAAACATCATAATATATAATTTTGTAATGCGTTGTATTATTATAGTTATCCTAATAAGTTATTATTCTTTCAGTAATGCCGGCTGTCGTGATCAGGCAGAGAAAACCGTATCGGAGGAAGGATGGTGTGTTTTTATATTTTGAAGACAATGCGGGGGTTATAGTAAACAACAAAGGTGAAATGAAAGGTAAATTCTTTTATTTAGGCTCAATAAAAAATGTCCCGAAGCTATAAAATAGTTTTGAAGTTTTTTTCTTTAATCTTATATATTTTGAGTTACTAGTGCTTTCAATTTCATGAAATAAATGATTTAAAAAAAAAGAGTTCCATTCCTACTTAAATTTGTAACTTATAGAAAATGCATTTCTATTATAAATTTGTCATTAAAATGATTTTAATAATATTTCATTAATTTTAAAAACTAATTTCTTTTTCCTTCCCAAGGTTCTGCTATAACTGGACCTGTTGCAAAAGAATGTGCAGATTTGTGGCCCAGAATAGCATCTAATGCTAGCAGCATAGCGTAATCACATGTAAATAAAATCAAATAAAACTGTTCATAAATAAACTTTGTGGGCGGAAGCTATGTTTTGTTTCTTGTTCACACATCTCATTAAAGTATTATCATTCCGGAATGTTACTTTTTAATTATTTTGTGTTTATTAATTTGTTATTTAGAAATCGGTTAATTTTTTTACAATTTTATGTAGTGATTTCATTTTCCAGAAACCAAAGTATTTTAAGATTCAACTTATGGTTTATTTTATTAATCCTTTTTTTTCCCTGTCTCTAATGTTACATCTTACCAAACATGGATAATATTTTTTTATGTAAAAGCTGCTTTTATGAATGAAATTACTACTTGTTGAGATTATCATCAAAAAAAGATAAATTATTAATTGCACTCAAAATGCCAGATGTTTTTCTGCCTTGTGTTAATAAAATATAGAAGTTATTTTTATGATAAAGAATTAATAGGTAAAATATTAAATACTGTTTTTTTTTAGTAATGTTTTGAACTTTAAAGTGGTTAGATACTATCAGATAATGAGCAGTTTAGAAGTCTTAATTTAGAACTTAGAAAATCTCCAGAATTTTATAATATATCTGTAAAAATAGTATCAATTAAACTGGAACACATAAAAAATCTGTGAAACAAAATAATTTGAATGATAAGCAAGGTCAACAGGAAGGGTCAATTTCGCTTGTAAACAATATTGTGTAGGTAAAATGTGCCAATGTTATAATTTATGGAGAGTTGATTGTGCATAAAAATTCAGCAGATTCTCAAACTGCTTCTTGTGGTTTAAATATGGGAGATGACCAAATGACTTGAAACATATTTGAAAATGCTTGAATCTTTCAGACAAGCAATCTCTCACAATAAACTCTAAGCATGTTAAAAATTTTGAATGGAGGAGAGTCCAACTCCTGCACCATAGGTACCTTGTGGGCTAGTTCTGAAGTTAAAATTTATAGGTAATTCAAAACTACAGATCCTGAGCTAGTTAGGTCTTGGCACTTTAGCTGAAAAAAAGGTTGGAACCCCTGTTCTAGTTCATCGCATATTGAGGTGAAATAATACCATTAATTCTTTCTGGGAAATTCTACATGGCTATTTGATTTCAAATTTTTTGGGTGCTTTAGCTCTTGCTTTATATTATAACATTACAGGATGTTTGAAAAGTGTTTTTATATGGAGTTGTTAAAAGTATACCAATCCAAAATTAATGCCATGGTAACAATTAGTTTTCGATGAATTAAACTGATAAGTTTCCAAAAAAGGGAGATAGTGTTTGTTTTATTATTTTCCTCGTGTTTCACCATGAATAGCCCATTGACAAGTGATAAAATATTTTTAGTAAATGCCTTGTGTATTGTGTAGGAATTAACAAGGTGATTGAAGCAAATGCTAGGTATAAAATAATTATTAATTATCCTACTAGCAGCATTTTTTTTTTTGAAAAAAGAAATATCAGTAATTTTCTCAAGCAGATTACTGTAATTTATAAAAATGCTGCTAGTGTGAAAAAAAAAAAAAAATCTGATTCCTTTGTGTATATAAAAGGAAGCAAACCATTTCGAAAATTTCATCAAAGCATGCATCATCTGAAAACAGAATTCTCATACATACAGGGGTGAAAAATCAGCCAAAATTTATTCCTTGTTACAAATTTCATTTCTGTACCAAAATGGGATTTCTGATTTAGTAACCCACCCAGAAAATAGCCAAATATTAATGAGCCTATCTTAGGCTTTGTGTTAGATTTTTCCTTTTATGATGCTTTTGCTAGTGATACAATTTATTGAACAGGTCAACAATACTATAGGGTAGTGCCATCTAATGTTTTTATAGGAACAAATTTGTTTGTGAATGTATGCTACTAAATGTTTCCACAATAACTTTTGAATAAATGTATTAAATTAATTTCAAATTATACTTTACATTTGTAAATAATTCACCACCAAGCATAATTCTTTTTAGTTTCTAAATATTACTGAAATTTTTAAATTAATAAATAAACAAGTAATATATATAAAAAATTAAGTCAATTCCTTTTTTTTTTTCACTATATTGCAAAAATCCTTCATAAATAATTTTCATTCATTTTTTTAAGTTTATCTGGCACCACCTATTGGTAGATATATGCAACTTAAATCTAAAAAAAAACTAAATTTAATTACTGAATTAATATTTGTTATTGAAAAAACTATTAACATCAAGTGTCATCCACTACAAGTTAAAAAAAAAAAATTGTATTTGAACTTGAGTGGATGAATAAAAAGTATTTTATTAACGATTGAAAATTTGAAAGTTATATAGAGTGTGAGCTAAAAGAAGGAATTGAAAAAAAAAAAGACAAAACATCTTGTTAAATATCCAAATTTTAAAATAATTTTATTTTTAATAATAATTTACAAATTAGCTGCAATCTGCCATTTGAATTATCAAAGCAATTTTTTATTACTCGAATTGAATTTCGTAAAAGCACATTTTTTTCCCCACAGAAAATTCCCCATTTTGTTATATATAGAAATAATAAAATCTCAAAAGTAAGATTTGTTAAATAATATTAAAACGTATTTAAGATATTTATCTATACATATTGTTCTTTCTCCTTATGCAGGACATATTGCTTTTTTTTTGTGCTATATTTTTCAAAAATTTCCTTATGATATTAGATTTAACCTAAAAACAAAAACATTCTACTTTGCTTACACAAATAGAAATAATTTATAGTAATTATATGAGTTTCAATTAAGAAAAAAAAATGCTTTATATCATTTGATATTTTTAAATTTTAAATGAATCTTATTTCTTGCTACCATTCATTTAAAGTAATTAATATTTCAATTAAATAACATTTAATGTAAAAATAACATGGCAAAACAAAATTTAATAATCATATTTTTACATGAAATCCATTAAAAATTGGTACAATATTTCCATTAAAACTATTCATTGCTAAGAATTTCAAAATATTCTAAGTTGTAAGAAAGATAAACAAAAGTTGTTAGTTTTTAAAAAAATATATCTATTACTGAAATGTATCCTATTTAATAATATACATTAAATAAAAAATTTTATTTTTATTTTATTTAACAAAAAAAAAAAAAAATAATTTTTAACATTTGATTCTAATTTTTTCCCTGAAATTAATATATGTATCAAATTAGTTTTGTATTGAATTTCAAATATCTTATCAATCTTACAATTGCTAGATAATATAAAATTAGTTATGCCTTGAACTCTGTTAATGTAGAAATATACTGCTATGAAAATCATTTTTTGATTTTGTATCCCTGTATAGTCTAGTTTAATGGGAAAATGGAATTAAAATTCTGCTGCTGATATTTAATAAGATAAGTAATAATTTATAATGATATTTAATAATAATAATTTAATAAAATCTTAGTATTTGTAATGTCAACTAATAGAATTAAGTCAAAGAGTAATTTTACATAAAAATGTATGTTTTTGACAATATGTTTTCTTAAAAGTTATATGCAACTAAGTTTACAAAACAAATTTTTTTCTTAAATTACAATTTTATTTCACTTCCCTTTTACAAATGATGAATTCATTTTTTTTTCAAATTATCAATTCACATGAAAAATAATCATGAAAAGCATTTCACATATGATAAATGAATCAGGATTTGATTGCATGCTAAAAATAAAATATGAAGTACAGAAATGAGAACACAACAATTTTAGAAATAATTTTATAATATTCAATTTTTAAAAAAATTGGCACAGTCAATAGTTATAATCAGTATTATTTGAATTAAAAACAAACATATATTACATTTATGAATGTGATTATATGCCAGTCAAACTTCCAAGTAGAATTAAAAAATTATAGATGTGATTATAATTGTAATGTTAGCCATAGCAATGTTTCAATTTGAAAATTAGTCATAAAATTTTAAAACTTTTTTTTTTTTTAATAAACATGAAATGGAT
Source organism: Caerostris extrusa (assembly GCA_021605095.1). Lineage (NCBI taxonomy): Eukaryota > Metazoa > Arthropoda > Arachnida > Araneae > Araneidae > Caerostris > Caerostris extrusa. The sequence continues at coordinate 66,779 of BPLR01010062.1, forward strand.
AATATAGGACCAATATCTGCTATATAAATGTAGCAATTTTTTAATCTATTTCAACAATTTGTCAATTTATAATTTGAATCAGGACTGTCTAATTTGCTACATGAATATTATCCATTCGTTGTCCATTCATATTGTCCTGCAAATTCATTTCCTTAAATCATCTGAATTTTCATGCAATAATTACATAATAATATTTTCATTTTTAAAAATAATTCTTAATTCAGTAAATCAGGCCTTTTGATCTTTAACTGAAAAAAAATTACTCACCTTATTATACATTTTTACTTTATATTTTATGTACAACCCCAGCAAGCTGATGAATTGCATGTAAATTGTTCAAATTTAAGAGATACATATTAATATAAATTCATTTTGTAAAAATGATAAGAGTATAATTTCATAATGAAGTTTGACTGCATGCCGATTTTTAATATAATTTCATAAAAAATTATAAACTATACTCAAGTGTGCAACTAATATATTACAAAGGCAAAGCGCATTTCAATACAAATAATGATCATTTAAGATTCTCTTGAAGTGCAAAACTGTACATTTGCACAATGGGGGGGGAAATGCAGGATACAACTATATTTCGTACATAAACTATGAATGAAAATTAACAACACAGGAAGAGATAATTTTTTTAAAAGTATACACATAAAAAAAACAATAAATATTTCAAACAATCAGAAAAAAAAATATTTAGATATGCACCTGTCAATAAATTTTGCCATTTGTATTTATTTTAAAAACAAACATGCATATTAAAAAAAAAAAAAAAAAAAAAACTTTCCAAACCTAAGCATGAGTGATGCAAGATCCATCCCATGTTTTTTTTTAAGATAAAAAGTTTCAATCAGTAAAGCTCTCAATATAAAATCACAATGGTACCTGAAAAAGCTGGCAAGAGTTATTAATATACTGGAAATTCTTTTCATAAAGCCAATCTAGATTCCTGTTTTCTCAAAAAACATTACAATAATTTTACAGCCTTTATAGCAGAGCCAAACAATAATGTCCAAATGGTAGAACTATTTGGCTGTCCGAACTAATTAGATTAGGTTAGATTAAGTTAGGATTCTATGGTACTTGAATAATCAAGTTACAATAGTTCTAAGACTATGTGTAATAATTCTAATAATTCATCAAGCTAGATATATACCTGTGAGATTGATTGATTGCACAAAGTAAAAAAACAAAAACAGAATGCTTGCACTATATACAACTTAAAATCATTGATTACAAACTTTAAACATCAGGGATAAATAATCATCTTTAGTTTGACCACCGATTGTGTGGAAAGGTAAAACATCTATTTTAAAATCAAAAAAATGGAAGAATCCATTGCTTGTTAGAGGTGCTAATCAGAAATAAGTAGGGCAAAACAATTTTGAAAGGAAAAAGTTAAATAGGTAGTGTAGAATTTTTTTTTTTTTTTTACAAAAATTTTCTTTTGATATCATGCAATTTAAAATTCTAATTATCAAAACTTAATATTATTTTTATTGTAAATAAGACCCTTCTAAAATACCTTTCCAAGTCACTGTGTTTAAATTCATTGAATTTGTCAATTTTCCCATACAATTGATGGTCAGATTATACTGTACTTTTGGAAGTCTTAAAGAGAAAGATTTTACCACAAGATTTAATGTACATTGGTTAACAAATGGAAGTATTTACAAAACAGTTTAACCACTTACAAATAGGAAAAGTGCATAATGATTTTTCTTTTCAGTGAAAATATAAACTTTTAAGTGACAAAAGGAATTTCTAGTCAGCAAAACACACATAAAAAAAAAATAGTTTTGACACAAACAATTATAACAAGTCTTATCACCCAATATTTTTGCAGCCCGTTAAAGAGGAATCTGATATGTACATTTAGTTAATAATAATAAAAAAAATTACATCTTTGATTTTTAACCAAGGGAGAAAATAGTCATTTGAAGAATAACACTTAAAAGTGATTATTTATGAGTTACATTATTAAATTTCAAATTATTATTTTAGAAACACATCAAACAAAAAAAAAATATGGTATTTAAAATTTCAGTAAACACATAAAGTACATTGGTAGCCTGCACACTTAGTGGAAAGTTAATCAAATTTAATTAGGCTTAAACACTTTGAAATTGTAATCAGAGAATTTCTTATTTCACAATTTCTGATTATAGTTTCAATATAATGGTTTACACATCCATCTTGAAATGCTAGCAAGTTACTCAGTAAATTTTGTCCAATATGTGTACATTTATGGGCAAAATAAAAATTAATAAAAAAATACACAGACTTTTGTTAAACTATAATCCTTATGTTTTAATGATGGTGGTTATTTAATTTTTTTAAATAAAAAGACACCACCACTTTTTATTTTGAAGTGTGAGAGAGGTTAAAAAATTGTAGAAGTTGTAAAAAAGGTAATTCAAAATCAAAACATTATTATGGGAGAAGTAGTAAATAAGATTTGTATTTTATAATTCTTTCAATAAAGAACTGATTTTTTTCCAAAATATTTTTTATACATATCAGATTCTCTTCAGTCTCCAAATTTTCATGCAACATTTGACTTCCGAGATGCATGGATATTACATGGACGTGGCAGGAGTGAAAATGGCTATGTCACCATCATCGCTGGTGGCAGTCTGTTGTCTCCCCTTTTTCTTGGCGGCCAAGAGTTGCCTGCGAGCTTCTTCCCGAGCCTTCATCAGTTCGGAGGACTTAGCAGAACGTTTAGGGGTGGTGGGATTGGATTTGGAGACTGCATTCACCTTAGAATGGCGAACCTTCGCAGACTGTATCACAGGCTGAAAAAAAGAATATTTAAATTTTCTATGCAGCAAGTTAAAATTTGAAGAAATGTTTTTAAGCTAAAAGAAATAATTTAATAATCTGTATCATTAAAAGTTCCCCATTTCATGAATCCAAAAAATTTCAATTTAGAAATGTACATTTTTATATAAACTACATTTACCAGCTTAATAATTATTTAAAATCTGCCAAAACAATAAAATGTAAAATTTTTTTTTTTAAAAACAATTTTATTAACCTGCTTCCTTACTTCTGCAAAAAAATCAACTTAAACGGGTTTTTCTCATTTCAACTCAAATATTGTAATTAAAAAATACTATCATATTGTATAAGGTCATGCAATGTCATGTTGAAGAAAAATCCCATTGCTAACTTATGGACACATATAATACAAAAGCAATATAAAGTATTCATAAATCATTCAAAATATAAAATTAAAAATTTTTAAACATTTTGCTAATTAGAAAATTATATAATGCATAGTGCTCATACATTTAAATAGCCATTAGTTAAAAAAACATACATAATATATTCTGCGCAGAACTAACTAAATTAGTTCGGTGCAAAATATATTATGCATGTTTTTAATAGGAAGAGAGATAAAAAATTATTTGAAAACATAATCATGCTAATATTTTTGTTGTTAATAATTTTCAAGAAATAAATGCATACACAATATGTTTGTAACCACTAAAATTTTATTTAAAAAAGTACTGAATATACAATGCTTAGTTTTAAATAGTTCTATAATTCCTGTAATCTTTCATACATAATTAAAAGAAATTCTATACATGCTCTGATGTGATTTAATGCCCATTTACCTTTTCAGAAACAACTTCCTTCCAACCATTTTTCTTCATGATCTCAATTTCTTTGAAAGTGGCGTTAATGTCATCTACTTGAAGCATCACAAGATCCCAAAAGCCAGCAAGATCCGAGTCAGTAGTATAGAAAGGCACACTAGGATTTTTCTTCCTGAATTTAAAAATATATATATTATGTTTTAACATATTTTAAAATGTAGTTCATAAAAATCCAAAAATATGTATTGAAGATATCTTATAATAAACAATTTCTTTTACACAATTCTAGACAAAAATTCATTTCAGATACAACATTGCAGTTCACATTGCCATTTGACAATAAACATAAACGAAATTAAAAAAATTTAGTAGCAATAATAATGTACGTGATATAGATAATTAGGATTGTTATATGCATAAAAATACATTTATCAAAAGGATTTCACTGGCAGCTTTTCATTACCTGCTAATCATGGGAGATTTCTGAAAAATCCACTTTGGTTTGCCTTGCAAATAAAATTGTTTAACTTGAAAATTAACAAAAATTACCACAGTGTGGTATACAATATTTAAATTTTTTTTTTTTTTTTAATTCTTTTACAAGACAAAAATATTTTCAAATCTTGCTAAAACTCTTAGATAGGGCAAACAAAACATATCAATAACAAGTTAATAAACTTCGTTAATTGTTTTAAATAGATATTCTAACTTAAATTTATACTATGATATATTTTTCTCACACTTTCTAATAACTCAAAAACTAAATTTTTATAGTTATTTACACACAAATAAATTTTGATATAGATATGTGACAATTTACACACAAGAAAAATAATTAGCAAATTTTTATGTTTTATCAAAATTTTCTTTTTTGAAGCACCAAAGTGAAATGGAAATAAGTTAAAAAAATAAATGAAAATAATCAAAGGTAACTTACAATATTTTTCCAACATAATCCTCTGAATTGCTCAAATTTCTGTGCTATTAGAAGATTGGCTTTTCCGCAGGCAGCTCGGATCTTTCCAGATGCTTCCTCCGGCAACCCTGTATTGACAGTCAATTCTTCTTCCAGCAGTTTAACTTGAACCTGGATTTTTTCTTTTTCTATTTCTATGAGGTTTAAGAATTTATAGCCCGCTCTCTCCTCACTTGCAGCATTAGAGATTTGTTTCTCATCATTGCTGCTGAACGAAGATTTTGACTTGATAGGAGGTGGAGTCAGTGATTTCATTCTATCACCTGTGAAAAAAAAAAAAAATTTTTTTTAAAGAATATGGCACAGTTTGTGATACAATATTATATTCCTCATGCATAAACAAGAACCATCTTGGTATGAAATTCGCTAAAATGAACAATAAGAAAATTATAATTGGGTTTGTTGACCTAGTTGATAGCTAAATAATTAAAATTCTGATTGAACGCTTTAGATGAAAGTTTAATGAATGAAAAACTGACACCATTGCAATTTTTGTTAGAAATTTGAATACTGTTGTAGATATTAAGTTTGTTTATATTTTCATCATAACATAGTCATTAACCTTTGCTTCATAAAATTAGCTGTTATTAAAAAGTTCCTCTTGATTTAATGCAAGGATTACTTACATGGATGCTACTAAAAATCCCCACTGCAAAAAGAAAAATTTTCAACAATCCTTAGCTAAACATAAAAGCAGACACAAACATACAAGACATGGCAATAAACAATTTTTTCATCATGATAAAAAAAAACCTCATTTATAAGAATAGGAAAGCTAACAAATGAATTGGAGGATGAGTAGATCATCACTTCGCGGAACAGAAAACTCAACACTTCATGCTGGCATTTCCAAATAATTGTACCACTGCACTCCAAGATAAAAATAGGCAATTTATAAACACTACACCCAGACTATTAAAAAGGTTTAATATATTCTTCTTACATCAGATAAAACATACTGCAAAATAACACCATACTTAGTGATAGGAAATTTAATTACTATATTATAAAGCCAAGAAATAAATGTCTACTAACTTAATCTTCTGACATACTTATTGATGTAGACTCAAAAAATCTAATAATTTAAATAGAGGATAAAGATTTCAAGATTAAAAAAGCTACATAGCTTTGCAATTTAAAACCAAACAATCATTGCCCATTAATTTAGCATAACTAATAATATCATGGAATGCAGAAGATATGCACAGCTTGACTCCATATACTATCAAACCATAATTACTGAAAATTTTGCAAAAACAATGGACACAGTTTAATGCTACAGTTGCAATTACATCCATTATAGCAATAATTGTGGAATGAGAGGATGATGCCTGAAATGCAGAAAGAACCAATGATTGGAGAATGCTCCATTAAAATTGTATTTAGAAATTTAACTGCCTAAATTATCGAAAAGATACAATGGATTATGAAAGGAATGTCCAGCTTTTCTCAGACCAACTATAATCAAAGATCAAAACATAGAAGCAGTAATTTTGAATGCTAATATATCTTGTCTTTTACACCAAACAGAATCAAAACTACACAGAATCCAAACCTCTAAATCCTTTCAATATCATCCAAGAGCAGCATTCATCACTAACTTCAAACTTATTTACTAAAAATTATGAATTATGATGCCAGCATTTCTAAGATTAATGGATATGATACCCTTAAAAAAAATAATAGAATGGATAAATTTTGCCTCTTAATGGAAACACTGGGCACAGCTATCTCTTCAATCTTATTATGTTAGTAAAACAAAACATTTGACAACTTATCTCTTTTAACACTAAAATATCTACCAGTTGAAATTTAGGATTAAATAGATAATCACTAGAATAATTATTTTTCTATATGCACAAAAGATAATCAAATCAACCTTTTACACATTGAATTATAAAAAATTTTTTTTAGAGTAAAGAACAATTAAATAACTTACATTCATCATGCCCAATACCATTAGAGATAGGCACAAAATTTTCTTCTTTTTTAAGGACAAACTCCTTACTTGAGCCATTTTGCAATTTTTTGAGGGGTTTTGATGAAGATTTATCAGAATCAGACTTTTTAGGAATGTTCATTTGCAACTGCTTGCGAAAGTCTTCATTTAAGTGCCTAAATACAGGAGGACTGCTAGATCCTAGATAAATTTTAAAATACTTTAAATCAAACAATTATTTGAATATTCACAAGTCAAATGTATAAAAAATTGTTGTTTTAATTCCATCACATAGTTTTTTAAATTAAAAATAAATTTGTATTTAAATGTAAAAAGCTAAAATTTCAATAGCTTGTTTCAAGTTTACACAAAAATGCTATTTACTGAATCTTACTTGCTAAACAACAAGGAGAAGATAAATTAGCATTAATATATATTTTTTTATAAATATATATAATGTATCTTTTTTGAAATTGTTTTATCCAAACCTAATGTAGCAGCTTTTAGCACATTTATGGTTGGACTACATAATTTTACAATATCTGTAATTTTTTTTTTTTCTTATTCTTAATGTACGTTTTTGTTGATATTTTATATATATATATAATATTTTTAAATAGTACAAATATAAAATATATTTAAAAAAATATAAAAGACTGATATACTTATTACAACTTAAACATTTTTATAAAATTTCTTTTTTATTTTTAAACTTTCAGTAAGATAATATAATTGATCTGATAATTCTTTAAAAACAAAAGATTTCTAATATGATTTTATTTTATTAACTTTTTCAATTGTATATTTAAACATTTAATTTGGAGATATGCTAATAAACATATGATTGTAATGTAATAACAGTTATTATTAAAACAAGATTTAATGAAAACATACAGTTTAGATTAAAACAAGATTCCTTTAAAATGTATGCAATTTTAATAATTGCATCAATTCAAGTAATTACTGCAGTCTTTACATAAAGGTTCATTATTTAATTGATAATTTTCACTGATTTTTCAACTGAATTCAAGAAAACACTTTCCTTCCTTATTAAGTTCACTGTGTAACTTTTCAATTCAGTTTAAATTTATTCAAGATAAATTTTGTAATGAACAAAAAACTGCTTATACCAATATTAAAAATTTAGTTAAACTATAAACAACAACAAAAAATCATTAGCTGCATTTGTTATTAAAATAAATAGGTAAAGAAATACTTCACTATATAAATATATATTATAATCAAAATTATTTATTTATTAAGTAGCATTAATATTTATTTAATGTGAAACTAGATAAATTCAAATAAATTTTGAGAACAAAATTAAAAAAAGTTTTATAAGTTATTTTATGGTTATATTTTAGGTGTAAAATAACAAAGTTTCTTTTTTCTCCTTTGGAAAAATTTATAGCAGATATCAAAACAAAATAAAGTTTAGATTAATTGTTTAAAATAAAGTAGATTACTTCATATAAAATTAATATAAACAATTTTCAAAAACTTTAACTACAGCATAAGTTAATGAGAAGATGGTTGTTACAACAGTATTTATGCAACTTAAAATTTTTACATATAATAATTTAAAACCAGAGGTAGCTGATAGATTAATAAATTTCTTTAAAAGGTTTAAAGATAGAAATGAAAAAACATGCAGCATTTTTGGAATTAAAATGCAGTACCTTCAACAAGTACTGCAAAGTGGGAGGGGTTAACCCTGCCCAGTTATTGATTGGAGAGAGAAGAGAGGTAGGAATTAAAGCTATTTTAATATAATTTTAATTTGAGAAGACATGCAATAATCAAAATAATTAAGAATATATTAATATATTTTTGAATTATAAATTAGAGAAATTGATTACAAATTAAAAAAAATCTACAAACATAAAGGTCTTAGTTTTTGAATGGAAGCTCATGAAATCAAAGAAAAATCTGAGGTTTTAAACCAGCAATAATCAGGCAGAAGCACTTTAACCATCAGGCCTGTCTGGTAAATTTAAGAAGAAAAACTTACAGCTTAAATTCACAATGATTGGCTGTTCCCCTTTGTTCTTTGACTTACCCAATCAAATTAACTAGGGCTAAAATTGCTGTGTTGCATTTTTTATGAACTTATTCTTGTCTGGTAGTGGGTAAGTACACAGAATCAAATTTTATCTTTAAGTTACCATGTGCTTTTAAATAAATATATTGAAGAAATTTTAACAGCAAAAATCTAATACAGACTGACTTAAATTTGAATCTAAGGATAATTATTGGAAAAGTTTTAAATTTTTTTAATGTAATCTTAAATGAGGTAAATAAGTTTATAGACAATTTAGAATACAATTAATTTTGAAAAAAAAAATTAAAAATATAAAAACATTATGCTCTTTTAATATACTTAAATATCTGTTATTTAAAAAAAAAAACCTCATTTTTATTGAATAAATTTCATAATTCATATTTAATTTTTGATTAAAGATAATTTTTAACATCATAATTTAGAAAATAGTTAATTTAAAAGAATGTTTTTCATCATTAATATAATTGATATTTGATGAATATTTATACAATTCAATTTAAAGTTTTGCTTGCAGCATTATTTTAGGCAAAATTATTAATAAATTTTTAATTCATTACATGTATATAAATGGATTTACTAAAAATATTTCCAGGATGTAAACTTTTTATAAGTGAATAGAAGTAAACATTGGGATAATATTTTGATTGGGCAGAATTCTGTTTTGCCATAAAGTGGCACCTCTAATTGAAATAATTTTTAACTGTTTCTGGACATTTGATTATAATATTAAGTAATTCTTTTCGTCATCAAATATCTTTCAACTTAAGTTAATACACAGCATCAAATTTTATCTTGAAGTTACTATATGCTTTTAAATAAATATATTGAAGAGATTTTTACTGCAAAAGTCTAATAAAGACACTACATTAATCTATTATAATTGATAAAATACATATTATTCATAATTCCACTTTTTTTTTTTTTTGAAGTTATACATTCAAGTTTGATTTATTCACCCAGAGAAGCAAACAGTAACACAAATTACCATTTATACATCAGACATCTACATAAAGCAATATAACTAAATATAAAAAAATATATATATAAATAAAATAGATAAATATATATATTATATATACAAATTAAATAACAGGCTGAAATAACTTATTTATATGAAAAGCAGATAAAACAAAAGATAGGTTTCATACCTGAATGATTCTTTCCATTAGGAACTGAATTTAAAGTAGTAATACTATTGTCAACTCCATTCATTTGAGCCTCTTTATTTTTATGACAACTCTTCACATTCATTTTAATTTCATCACCAACAGATTTTCCATACAGAGACTCAATTCTCTGCTGAACTAATGATTTAGTTCCATCACTGCCCACCTCTTTGGCTAGCACAAGAGAGTCACTAACATGTCCATTAGTCACAACTTTACTAGAAAATGTTCTCTCTGTATGTCCATTGCTAAGAGTCACTTCAGTTGTATACTTAACACTAGATTTTATCGGTATCTGAATCTGTTTGCTAACAGTGACACGCTTGGACTCGGTGAATACACTCTGCATTGTACCATTACAATCTGACTGACTTCTGGAGTACCGATGGCTCTCGTAGGATTCCTTTCGATTCCTGTCTGCAAGCATGCTTGGTTCTAGACTTGATTTTCTGACAGAGGTACGAGCTGGACTGTTGTCTCGACTGCGACAGAAGCGACTGTAGTTCGTGTAACCGTTGATAGCACAACTTATGCTCACGTATGAAGGAAGTTTAATTTCAGCAACTGTATATTCTTGTTTATCATTAGGCTTATGACCATTAGTTAATGGATGTTTATCAAAAGAATCCCTAAAATGGAACAAAAATTTTCAAATTGCTGTCATAGTCACCGATCAATACATAAAACATTTTAAAGTTTAAATTTATAGCAATATATTACATTTGTATCTAGTATACAAATGTAAAATATTGCTGTAAGCTATATATATATATTTTTTTAAATTTAAGTCAGATGCAGTAGTACGAATATATATAATATGCAGGCAATAAAATATTACTTAACTTTGAAAATCTATGTTTTCAACTAATATTTTAATAGATTTTAAAATAGGTTAATGGATTTATTTCTTTGCAAATAAAGCAGTTTTTAATTAATATCCATGAACCAGTTTAAAATTCCACAACTTTTTTTTTTTTTTTTTTTTTTCTGACATTCATATTACCATATAAATCTTTAAGACACATAATTCATTAGTATGGACACAATAAGGAACTAAAAAAGAACAGATTAATTAACTCCATATTTTTGTTTCCTAAAACAAATGATAAATAAATGATCAAAAGTTAAAAAACATTATACAATTAACACAAAAAGTAAGAGAAAATACAAAACTTATTTTTAACTAGATTTTAAATGGATGACCTAATTAATGGAGGATAAATTATAACTAAGATTTGAAAGCAGGATTTTTTTTTTTAAAAATACGAGATAATATTTTATTTAAATTCAAACCTTACTTTCTAAAAAAGTTCAACAATGAAGAGATTTATAACTACAAAAAACTGTACATAAAGCAAACCTAAATAAGCTACTCATTTCAGATATTCAGATAACAACAACTATTCTAAAAATAAATGTTTAATGTATAATATTAGAAATATTACCTAACTCATTAATTACTACTCATTTTTCTTAAACTATTGTTCATCATTGTATTTTATCATTCAACACATCAATTTTTTTAATAAAAAAAATGTTTGTTATATCATCAAAGCACTTAAGCAAAATTGTATTGCATTACAGAAATGTCTGTATACATTGCATTAAGCATCTATTTACAACAAATCAATTTCCACATCCATTTATAACAAAATGCGAATACAATGCAAGTGGAACAAATAAATTTGTTGCATCATAATATTCTACTTATGTTAGTACATAATTTTAGTTGGGTTTATTTTCTTTTATACAATCATTTCCATTACATTGCCAGATGCTTCAAATGTCAACATGAAACTGCAATTTGTTTGCATTTTTACATTCTCTTTCATGAAGTAAAATTCTTTTCTTCTTAAAAAATGTTGCCCCATCTTTTCACAAACTGATAAATAGAATATTAATTTATTTTAAAAATGTTTTTTTTTTTTTTTTACAACCATGAAAAATTTAACTTTGAACTAATCAGTACATTTAAATATCAGCAATAAGAGTTAATGATACGGTGATTCATAACTATTTTGCTAAAGCTAATACAAGAAGGAATTAACATTTTTTTAGAAATTATCTTAATCTGGTCTTTGCAAATGTTATAAAACCAACACACAAACATTAATATATATCACCATAAAAGTGTCAAAAATAAAAGACCTCTGTTCAAGGGATGGCAAATCTTCATGAAACAAATCCCCATTTCTAGAAGTTTCGTGGACGGAGGTAGCAATGCCATTGCTATGCAAAGTGCATTCAGAAGCAGTGAGGTCTTTGACATTGAAATTATCGGCAGCACTCGCCTCGAAGTCTAAAGAGCAAGCCCCAATGGATTCAACAGAAGCCATTTTTCGATAAATTTTGAGCAGTTGTTGGTCATGGAATGCTTTGCTGGACAAGCTTAGAGTATTAGGAGGTTGGACTCGTTTTTGAGCAGTACTGGAAATAAAGGTTAGTGGAAGCCATGTTAGTGGTTAAATTATTAAGAAAAGCACACAAGAGTGAAATTATGCTAATTTGAGTTACACAGAATAAGATTATGCTAACATTTAGATAATTGAAATGTATTTATGTATAATTTTTTATATTAAAAAAAACAGCTTTCATTTCTCTCCAAACTAACTCTATTTCTGTTTGAAAAATAACAATTTTAATGGCATGATTTATAGAATACATTTCTTCTATTTTTAAATATACCCTTTTAGAAAGCAATAAAAAGAGCAAAATAATGAGAACCGTAACAGCAAACTTTATATTTATAAAGTAATTTACACTTTTACTTAGATAGAAATTAAATTATTCATTTTAAATATAATTAAAAATACTTTTTATAAAGAGTTTTTATTTCAGAATTATTAGTGAACAAATTTTAAGTTTTAGGAATACAGAAGAGTTTCTGCAAATAAAAACGGAAAGGAATGCTTAGTTACTATACAAATCATAAAACCATATTACAATAAATATGGATTTTTGAAATTTTTAATTCATAATTTTTTTCATATTTTTTTCTCCACAATGCACTTATCAGTAATTGCTCATTAAAGTAGTTATCTTCAATATTTTTTTAACAAAGGAACATCTCAGATATAATAAAACCTCTCACAAGAAACATAATATATTACAGTCAACAACATGTCAACATCAAAACAAACACTAACACCAATTTAAAATGTTAAATAAATTATTTTTTCCATAATTATCATATAATATTACCTATCATATTTTTTTCTATCCACAGAAGATGGTGTGAAATCTTTTCGTGACAAAATTTTGAGAACTGTTATGATTTTGACATGAAGCATCTCCACACGCACAGCCATTTTGAAAGCATCTGTGCAGTTGCGCCCACAAAGAGAGAGTGCAATGAAATTGTGTGGGGTTGCCTCAACAGAGGAGGAGCCCACATACACTCTGGTGTAGAGAATTCCAAATGAGGGCAAGGTCATAGCTTATATCCATTTTCACTCTCCCCTCCCCTCAAGAATCAATCAAAATTTATACGCCTACCAAAGCTGTCTCCACTTTTATCTGCAACATCCATTTAATATTTTTTTTATTACCTTTTAAGATCTGAACGACCTTGAAGAATTAAAAATATAAACATTTTTCCCACTTTTAAGGTTTATTTTTTTATGTTTCTTCCACCTGAATTACAAAAAATGTATTGATAATGGCATACAGAAAAAGAAAATAAATTCAGGTGACAGAATAAACAATTTTTAAAATAAAAAAATATATGCCCTTTTCTAAATATTAAATTTGAAAGAATATTATTGTGAATTCTATGTTGCTGAGAAAATGAATTACTCTGTATCAATTATTAAAACAAAATCCAAACAGAAAGTACTTTTATGCACTTAAAATAATTTTCTTTATAAAAGCCATACTACTTTTAACAGCTTAATTATAAAATTGTTAAATTAATCCTTTATTAAAATAACCATGTTGAAGCCATAATGTATTTTATTTCTTTTTATACAGTTGTTCATGTTTCCTTTTAAACATGACAGCAATAATCATTCTGTTCAAGTCTTCCTAGCATTACTAGTAAAAGAAGCTATTAATAGTCAAGTTGATTACTTATGCAAGCTTTGTTTACGAGTGGTGTGCTGGAAAACATCAAAAGTGTATCTACACAGTGGGGGATCTAGATTTACAGTAGATAAAACATTTATAATATTTAGAGTTAAAAGCAAATTTTTTCATAAAAATAGAATTGTCATCATTTCCCCCTAGCAATATGACTGCAAAGAATAACTAATTTTTTTCTTTTTATCAGTTAAACTCCTGACTATCTGAAGCAGTTGGCATGACCTCACAGGCATTTAAATGTAATTAATACTATCATTAAGCATTTGATTCAGTTATATAATGAACAAGTAACTTTTGTTCTCGAATGGCACTATAAATGTTTCTTGTAATATTCTTAAGCATCCTTTAACAGATAGTTCATAAAGAAAAACAATACCTTTTAAGATATAATATAGTCAAATATTCATTTGAAAATGAAAAACTATACCACTTCGTAATATTTAGTTTAGATAGAATATTGATCATATACACAGTAAAATATCACTGACCAGTATATACTTTGGTGACCAAGAATTATTTTTAAATCAATTCTGTGATAGTTAGCAGTTCACACACAAATACAAAATGAAAAGTAATTAAAACAAAATGAATGGTTACAAATTTCACAAAATAACCCAGAAAAAGTTATTTTACAGGAATTTAGATAGGTATTTAATAGAATTGTTACTTTTTTTCTCATAATTTTCATTAAAATAAACAATTAATATATTATAAAGATAAAAGCTTGATGTTTATTTTTTATTTACAATTTCATGAAGCATATTTTAATATAAAAAAAGGCATGAAATGAGAATTGCCAAGGAGAATGTGTGATTAAGAATTACAACGTTACTATCTAAATATATTACTTTAAGCTACTGTATTAATATATTACTTTCAACTTTATTATATATTTAAAAGTTAAAAAGTAATATCTATAACATCTTAAAACATTTGTCTTATATAACATGGAAGCTTGAATATTAAAATTTAGTTTTTAAACAGAAAAAAAAAAAAAAAAAAAAAAAAATTATTATTACCTATCTTCTAAAACAGATGAAAGACTGGCATTCGAGCTTCTACTGTTTGGCAGTTTAAGAAGATAACTTGCATCGGTTGAATGCCTCAAGCTCTGCTACGGGATAAAAAAGAAAGTAAAATATTAATAATTTTGATGATGAAACAACAAAATTAAAAAAAAAAAATAAATAAAAAATGAAGTCTAGCCAAAACACAGCTGATGGTAAGAATAATTACATTCTTGTGACGCTCTTTATAATAACAAATTTTGTACAAAAAGAGAAAAAAAAAGTTAAAGGAAAACATTATAGAAGTTTTTTTTTTTTTTTTGTTGTTGTATTTATTTCAAAGTTACATAAAATTTGTTTTCTTACAACCTACTTATCAAAATGAGTTACTGTTAGTTGAATAATATTTTGGTTTGGTCAAATATAAACAAATACATCATTTTGTCTAAAGATGTTAAAAGAAACCCAGAAGACTTAAAATTATTGAATAAAAGATTACAATTCAAAATATTAAGCATTGGAAATATTTTTATATTTCTAATGGGGAAAAAAAAAATAGAAATTCAAAAATATCTTTTTCCTCGTATTCATTTTCAATATTACTTCAACATTCTTGACAGTAAAATATTAACAAATGAGTTCATTGTCAATTCAGGATATTATTTCATTTCTATTACAATTTTGTAAAAATTTAATTCATTCTTTCCTTAATTTTTTTTTAACATTATTCTATTTCCAGACATTTTAATTTAAAAATTACACTAAAAAAGGTAAATTACATTAATAATTTAAAGTAATTTTGACAAGAAACTGGGCACTGACACAATTATAAAACTAAATTGCTAAAAAACATTTCTATTTATTTTTTTAATGTATTATAATAAATAAAACCTCATTGTAAAACTAAATAAATTGTATTAATATATTAAAATTACAATTTTTTTTATTTAATTAAATTAAAAACTGTTTGGGTATGCAATAAATAATATTTTTAAAAAATCATACTTTTACATGCTATATTTTTAAGAAATATGCAACAGATTTTTGCTTTATATATACAAAGAATAAATTCAAAATGGAAAACTTCCACATAACACTAAATAACCGGGAATTATATAAGATGATTAAAATTTATTTTATTTCTATAACAAACAAATTGTAAAAACACTTAAATAGCCGGTATCATTTTAAAAATGTCAATGAAAAATATTTATTGGAATAAATTTTAAGATTCATAAAATTTATAGGATTTTTAATTATAAACTATTTACTTTCAAATGTTCCTAATTTTTAAAGTGTAAAAAGTCTGTAAATGACTTTTGCACTTACGGCATTTTGAAAAGACGTTCCGATTATAAGAACATTAACAAAAGCCAAGCGAGATTGAAAACATATTTTAATCTTTAATTTAAAAAAGCATGCTTATGAGCATGACATGAAAGTTTTTCAATCAAACGATTTATAAATTAAATAGTTAGCATCAAAATATCTGAAAAAAATCTAAAAATGTATGTTAATTTTTAGTTTCAAACTTTCATCCATAAATAAAGAAAATTTTAAAGTTCAAAATTAAAAAAAAAAGGGGAATAAAAACAATATGTCCAGGTATCTTTTTGAACAAATATCAATAAAAATGTCATTTGAATATAAAAATATTGCATACCACATTATCGTTTTGATCGCTTGCAGAAATGAAATATTGGGGAGGAAGCTCTTCCATGTTCAACCTTGAAAAGAAAAATGTTTATTTTGGTTGTTCAAATTATAAAGACATATCTTATACAGACATAATAACTTCGTTCAAATTTATTTTATAAATATTTAGGGATTTTAATCATTCATAAGAATATTCTGATCAATTATTTAAAAAGATTGAATATTAAGATTTGTCATAGAATACCTATTAATTAACCAAAATAAGCACACATCAAAAATTATTATTTTTTATAATACAGTGTTAAAATAATTTGTTTACTTCTAAAGGAATTCTAGTTTAATTGCAGTATTTTGAATTTAAAAATAAATATAATTAATATTAAATATGTAAAACTTTTTTAAAATCATTTTACTCTTTCATTTTTATAGATTTATAATTCAGTTCTACATAAAATTTGTTGATTACATTATTCTGTTAACCAATGAAAGTTTAGAATACAAGAAAATTATTTATAAAGTTATTAAAACAAAGCTAATATATTTTAAGTTTTAAAAACATTCAAATTTTCACACATATTAAAATTTAAACACATCAAATATGGAAAACAAATCAAACCATGCTAAAGTAATATATAAAAAAAAAACTACACATGAATCGAATAGAAAAAAATAAATAAAAAAAAATTATTTATTAAAAGAATCGAAATATTTTACATGCATCAAAATTTCTTGAACAAGCAAAAAAAAAAGAACCATCAAATTTTTAATAATCTTTCAGGCAGAGATTAATACACAAAAATAATTTAGATTGTTTTCTAAGAAAATAACAGTTCTTTCATTACCAATAATTTCATAACTGGAAAACAGAATTAAAAACTTACTGTAGGATTTTTACATAGGATGGGAGATGAACACTGATACCCAGAGTGGGCTACACTACCATGCATTTTACTGAATAATACCCATGCAGAATGTCTACTACCTGACTAAAGCTAGAAAAAGCACCACTTGATATTTTGTAATCTGTTTTTAAGCAAGATTCACTTTTGAATGCACATGATCTTGAGCTAAGTGAGTGTAAAGAGGTGGAGGTGCGAAACTTGCACGCTTTGAGAAATTCTTCAGCATGTGTTTCAAGTTCTCAAGTCTTCTTCGAGGTGAAAGATGGAAGAAAATTGATCCTTCCGATTTGTATTTGTTTGGGCCATCAAAGTTTATTGAATTCTTACTGGCACTGAATGAATTTAAATTGCACTTTGGTGTACTGTCTCTTCTAGAGTTGCTTAATGCACAATTACATACATCATTTCCTGGATTATCAGAGAGATCTTTTAATGAGGTAAAGTGTTGGACTTTGCTCTTAACAGCCAACTCTATTGAGTGATCACTTCTGTCACTGTTAGATGAAACATCTGGATCATCCCGTGGAGCAAATTCTATTACAATCCATGGATTTTTACCTTCTGAAGAACTGACGATGAAACTTCGGCCTAAATTTTCGAAAGAAACTGGACAGGCTGGAACTTCTGGTCTTTTTCCCTATAAAAGATTCTCCTCCATTGACTGTTACAGGAAGGGTGGAGTACTTCTCTATTTCAATTTTCTTTGGAGTACAGGGGGTACTGCTGGATGGCATTCGCATGACCTTAGACTTTTCCATGCAAGAATTTGACTCAAATGATTTGTGAGATCCAGAAAGGGAGACATTAGTAACAGCTTCAAAATAACTTACAGAACGAAAGTGTTGGAAAGATTCACTTATTTGCAAATTTGTGAAAGATGCACTGTGAGGTTTGTTTTTTATTTCTTTTCTCAGATTCATTGTCATTGTTTTACCTTTTTAAATATTATGCATTTATTGCATTTTATTTAATGAGCTCACTCTTATCACAGATTAAAAAAATTTTTTATATCACTTTTGTCTAAAGAAAGAAATCTGAAAAAAAGAAAATATTCCAAGATTCAAATATACAGAATGTTAATTATAAGGCAAAAATATTCAGAAATTCTACTTCACTATATGTGCAAGGTATTTTTCTTCTTTCCAATTACTAATAATATAACACAAGAGTTTGCACTTTTGTAAAAATAAATATTACTCTTGAAGGCAATCTTCTTTAATAGTATTGTTAAATTTTGATGAATAAATTAACAGCAATTTTTTTTATAAAACAACAATAATAAAGGAAATAATTCACAAATGCTCAATCAATATATAATAAGTTCATAACATTTATAGTTTATATAACCAATCAATATTAATATATAAATTGAACATTATTTTTTGAATTTATATTATTTCAAATAATGTTAAAGCACCGGTATTATATTTTAAACATTAGAAAACAACTTTGAATAAAAACTTTAAAAATTAAAGTTAAATCTAAATTATTAAAAAATGCCACTTTAAAATTAGATAAAAATATTAAAACAAATTGTAAGTACAGTATTTTGAAGAAAAACAAACAATAAAGTGTTAATTTTGCCTTTTAATTAAGTTTTCATACATTAGTAAAATAAACCACTGTTAGATATATTATCACATGCTTGGATAAAACTTGTGAGTAAACAGTTTACATTTTAATAACTTTTTTTAAAATTAAATTAATTTAACAAATTATATGGTTTACTGATTCTTTCCTTTTACTTAGTTTCAATTTATATAAATCAAATTTTTATTTATTGAATTTTTAAAAATCTGTTCAGCATGCATCTAGTAAAATATTTCTAATCCTTAATTATTTTCACTTATTGCTAAATATTAAAAAAATGACTATATTTTAATCAAAATTAATTTCTAAAATTATATATAATAGTTAAGCATGTCTACATTATGATATTTTAGAATCAATCTTAATTTGTAAATAAATAAATTTTTTGTTAAATTACTAATTATTTATTTTTTTTATGTATTTCAAGCAATTTGTTTTACCAAAGTTATACATTAAAGTTTGTTTGAAAAAGAATGTTGACAAAATTCTTCTGGTTAGGAATGAAAAATATCATAAATTATAAAAAAAAAAAAAATATAAAACTTACCTAAAATCACAATTAGATGTTCAATCAATGTTTAACTTTTAAAGCTAAATTTTACAAATAAGAATAAATTCAAGGAATATATAATTATAAAAGCATGCGTCACTGGTGAGTAATCAAAATACAAACACAATCCAATCGTAAAACGCGATGCAGTAAAATAAACAACCCATAACAAGATTTGAACGCCGGTACTAGTATAAAAATAAAACAAACAAAACATCTCAAACAATTGAAAAAAAATTAACATGGCGCTTAATATATATAAATAACAAAAATAAATGTAAAACAGACATAATGTAATGGGATTTAATAAATATTCGGTTAGTAATTGTTTCACGCATATCTCAAGCAAATAAACTTTGATAAATATTATCCACTATTAAGTTAAAATCATATGCAAAAACAAAAATACACATCACAAGACAATTTTTTTAGGAATAAGCAATAACTTTTAATTATAAAGATTACATAAATACCTAATATGTCAAAATCCAAAACGTAAAAAATTATTTTAATAAGATTTTGTACCAACACACATTCCTTCACATGATGACAAGCTGTTACTCAGGTGCTCATATCCAATGTATCAGTATCTTCATTAATTCACAATTTATGATTAAAATGGGTTTAATAAATAGGAAAATTAAAAGGACAGGAGTGGCGTTTTCATAACATTACCATAACATGAAAATCTGACGAAAAGAGAGTGAGGTTGAGAAGAAATGCGCGAAACCAGAACTGGATTTCCGCTTTTCTCCCATGAAGGTGTTGCCAGATCGGTCATCTTTATTTTGAGAACCACAAAAATGTTGCAAACGTGAAACTTGTTTGCTGCTTGCGATCATCCACATCTTATTCCAAAATGCAAGTTTCTTAATGAAAAGAATCTATTTCTTTATTTACTAACATCAAAAATCTTCCAAATTTAATTAATCAAATAAATTCCACTAAGAACAAATCTGGCAAACTGCAAATATTCACAAATTGTATGTGTTTTAATAGTTCTATTAATGCCCCTTAACGACTCGGTTGGTTTCAGGTCTTTATACAAAGAATTTCTATTGGAACGCTATTAATAATTAATAAGTTATAATTTTAATAAATTAATAATATATATATATAGCTTACTCTTTTTCTATCTAATCAATGGACTTAAAGCTTAAGAAACTTCTCTCATTCACTAAGCAGGAGATGAAGTTGCTATGCAACCAAGTCTCTCCGTCAACTTGGCAAATCGTCATCGACATAAACTTGGTTTGATTGATGAATGCTTATGATCATACACATTTAATTTTTTTATAAGAAAATAAATGTGTATACTTTGCTCATGACTAAATTAACAACTATAACTAAAAAGGTTTCTATTCGGAGGACCGAGAAATATATTTGGATACAGTCATGTTATTTTAATAGCTGAATTTAATGAAGACACTTTACTAGCAGATTAGGTGGTGGTCTTATTGTATATCAAATATAGGGTGCTATGATTTTATTTCATTTTACAATGTAAAAAAAAAAAAAGTAATCATATTCAAAATGAATTAGGACTTTCTTACTGTACCCACAATGAGCCATATCAGTTTGGAAGGAACTGTATCGACACCTATTGATGGAAAATGGAGTAAGAATTGAATAACTTCTACTTTCACTGTTAAAAAGGGAATTTTCCTGCTAGAATGAAAACAGAACGTAGTTGGCGTTAGAAATTAAATAAAGATGTGATTGTGAAAATTGATTATCGTCTTATTTTTTGCGTCTGGATTTTAATAACACTACGCAACCTTTACAAAGCCGCCACAGAACACTCTTAGTCAAGGCAATTGGAAGCTTGAACTTTCCTGCCATGGAAGGTGTTTTCGGCCTACATATTTACTGTATGCATTAACGGCATAGATAACGACCAAGAGGAAGACCGAAAAGAGATGGGTCGACTGTTTAGATTTTAATTTTATTAAGATAAAAAACTGGAGGTCCACGGCCAAGAGGAGAACAGCCTGTCTGGATCTTTTAAAGAAGGATAAGTCCCACAACGGGCTGTCGAGCCAGTTATGATGATTAACGGCATAGACATGAAATTTTGAAATAAAATTATTAATTGGAATCGAACCAAGTTTCCTCAATTTAAATACCGAAAGTGCTATTCCTGTCTGCAGAGCGTTGGGCTTAGGAATAACACCCTTATCCAGTAAAAAGACAACATCTTCTGTCTAGAACTCTGCCAGTAGGCAGACGGCCTTGGTCCACTCCCGGGACTGTTGTGCCAATGATAATAATGAAGATATAAGCGCTATTCATCAGGTCCTGCTACGAGATATAAAAGAACCTCTCTTGATTCTACTTAAAGTAATTTGGGATAATCTTGACTTGACATGGTGTTTTGAGATTGATGCTCGCATTAGAGAAACATCATCTCCATTAAAAATTTGAATATGCATTTAAATTTTTAATGCCATTTAAGAGAAAAGTGTTGTCATTAACATTGTAATTCCTGCTAAAATTCAGCGCATATAGATGGAGGATTTTTTTTTGTGTGTCAACCAAGGAACAAAAAAGAAAGTTCGCAGTGAAAATAATTTAACAATATAAATGTTACGACGGCTGTTTTAACCGCGAATGAGCACGAAAAAAAGTATGCCAGAAAATTCTTTCTTTGGGTTGGAGGAAGAGGAAGATAATGCAAATTACAAAAGTGGCAATTCAAGAGATATTCGTCATAAATTGTGGTGACACCAGACGCACAAGAAACATTAATTAACATTGGATGAAAATCTGTACAAGTGATGTATATAAGAAAAAGAAAATTAAATTATCAGAGAAATTGAGCATTTTGTTCGTGAGATATTAGGGATAGTTCGTGAGATATATAGGGAACATATCAATAAGGTGTTGGCCAGTCTCTGACCGATGTACAATCTGTTATTCTGGTTTAGCATTGAATCCAGAGCTAATGCGAAGCATTCTGAGGGAATTCTTGTGAAACTATCTTCAACTGTCGAATTAAAATGGAAAGTTCCTGAGAGGTTCAGAAGCTCTTGCTAATTTGGAAAGACATTTCGTGAAGTAACTGGCAAAAATTATCATCATGTGCGGTCGAGCATTATTCTTCTTATTCTGAATCGAGCATTATTCTATGTTGAAATTTACACCCAATTTAACGTGCTATAAGGACGTCATGGAGGACAACCAAAGGAGCCTGGCCATCCCATAAAATGACACTCTAGACTTAAATTCCCAGGTGTTGGGCTATGTGGCAAGCAAAAATCAGGTAATTTTCGAACGCAGTTTTGAATATCTGCAAGTATGACTTCGCTGGCCATCAGAGCTCATTTCGAAAAAGGGACTCATGACTGAAAACTTTTCTACTACAGACCGAACGTCCTTATCACCACTAAACTTCTCGTATCAATACACAAATTAAAGGTAATCGGCGCAATGGAGGACGTTTTCTAAACCATCTATCAATTGTCATTACATTCACTGGAGTCCAAATCCTTTAGTGGCGTGCATTGCAATTCCTACGTTTAGAAATGAGTAGAATACATAGTTATCGTGACATCGTATAAGATCGTCTGCTATCGACAGTCAGATTGACTGTTGAGAGTTTTACGAATTCTCCCTATTAGACACGTGGATATGGAGCAATTTCTCAAAAAATTATTCACGAAGAAAATAACTTTGTTTAGGTATCAAGGAATTTAATTTTGTCGTGCATAATGTATGTGTGTGTATGAAATTTTAATATACTGTTGCTGAATATAAAGCGTCGAGTAAAATTGTACTAATTAACTCCCTGGCCCTACAGTCCATGTTGGACCATGGCCGTCTGCCTACTAGCAGATTCTGAAACAGGAGATGTTTTCTTTTTACGGGATAGGATTATCAGCCCTACGTCTGACAGTCATATTACACCGGGACCCACGGTTTAAAGTGGATTTCGAACCACTACAAACATCTATGGCACCGCCGGGACTCGAACTCGAAACCTGTAGCACCGCGCGCCAGAGTGTTACCCACTCGGCCATTCAGGCCCCCTTTCCGCAGATTCGTCGAATGCAAACGGAAATACTTTTTCGTACATATTTATTACGTGCCCGGCATTGATATAGACACGAGAACACCGGTTCGACTTTAAGAGATTCGTTATAAAATGCTAAAATTGTCAGAGACAATGACATAGCAGTTTTTATAATCACTTAAATGTCTTTTTATAGTTTAAAAAGTAAATTTTTAAAGCCCTCCCCCCGCATCAAATGAAGAGGAGAAACTAAGTAATTAAATCAAATGAACAAACAAAAAAAAAAAAAAAAAAAAAAAAACAAAAAAAAAAAAAAAGAGATCTCTCTGTCCCAGGAAGCGCAGAAGGGATGAGAAGAAGGTAGCTGTAAATAAAAGTTACGGTCGAGTGCAGAAATAAAATGACGTCTTATTATTTTGCTTTTCCATTCTGGCATCTCATCAATTTTCATTCTTTTTAGCAGACGATCGAATTAAATCCATGTGTGTCGTCTTAAGGGGTCAGCTACTGACGGAAAAAGATAGGAACCTATTTGTTTTTAATTCTCATTGAATATGAAGAATTTTAAATACTTTAACTAGAACTGCTTTTTTAAAAAAAAAAAATAAATACGATTTATCTATTGAAATATAAAAAAATTCATTCATAATTTAATTTTTTTATTTCAATACAAGTTGCGTGTAAAAATAAACAAACATGGCGTTATAATTCGAGTCACTTTACTAGGAATTGATTCATTTTCTAGGGCCTTTATTATTGGAACATAAATGGGGGCAAAGGATATTTCGTAAATTCAATAGTGATTTAGGAACAGTGATTTATTTTTCATACAAGTGAGTTAAAGATCTATGTATGTAGATTGATAATTTTGTATTTTATGTAATACATTAAAATAAATCCCTGGTAATGCCTGGATTTTGGTACACCCTTGGTAACGCTGGAATTTCTAATAGAGATATCTCTGAATTTCTAGGACAAATGAGATCGTATCATATTTCCTGACTCTCGAAAATAAACATTTAAAATAATAATATGAAGTAACCCCATACTACTGTGTCCAAAAGGTAAGACCCATTTTCAATTTAAAATTCCCGGGGCTTATGGAATTTCAATTTTTCTTCTTTTTTAGGTTGCTGGCACTGTCCTTGACATCTGTGTGAAATTTGACGTCAAAATATTCATTAGTGTTTGAGTTACGCTTGGCTTTGAGAGACGCTAAAACTGATTCCGACGATTTTTGAAATGGCTGAATTTTTTTTGAGAAAAGAACTTGCATTAAATTTTGTTTGCGGAAACGTATAGAATGTTGCAGAAGGCATTCGGTGAGCATTCCTATATCGGAAAGAAATGTTTACAAGTAGTATAAACAGTTCAAAGAAGGCAGAGAATGCGTTGAACCCTCTGGTCGACCTTCAAGCTCAACCGACGAAGCTCACGTCCAAAAAATTAAAGATTGGGTGCTTGCAAACCGTCGATTTACAATTAGAGACCTTGTTGCTGATGTTGGAATTTCAAAATCCCATTTTAAAAGATGTTTTGAGCCTCAAACGAGTCAAATCTTGACTGGTACCGAAAACACTGAATGCATTAGCTCCCACTGCATTGATTCTTCGTGACTTTTTCTCCAAAAATGAAACCCATATCGATCCACAACCACCGTATTCACACCGTGCGACTTCTGGCTATTCCCTAAACTCAAAAGACCATTCCGGGTCGGTTGAAGAGATTCAACTTGAATCGCCGCGCGCTTTGAAGGCCGCTGACTTTTTAGCATGCATTGAGGACTGAAAAAAAAAGTTGGCATAAGTGCATTGTGTCCGAAGGGGATTACTTTGAAGGCGATGATATAAATTTGGAAGAATAAATAAAGAGTTAAAAAAAAATTGGTCTTACTTTTTAGCACAGTAGTATATTTTTTTTATTTCATTATAAGTTGTTTAAAAAAGCCATGGACTTAAAAATTAAATTATTTTTTAGCAGTTAATTCATTTTCTAAGGCTCTTATTATTAGAATATAAATGAGGGAAAAGGATATTTCATAAATTCAATAGTGCAATATGAGTTTTATACAAGTGAGTTAAAGATTTGTATATGAATATCGATAATTTAGAATTTTCTATAATGCATTATAATAATATCCCTGGTAATGCCTTGATCTTGGTACAACCTTGGTAGCCATGAAATTTCTAATAGATATATCTCTGAATTTCTAGTGACAAATGAGCTCGGGTCATATTTCCTGACTCCCTAAAATAAACATTTAAAATAATAATATGAAGTAAACCTATATAATGCCATCATCAGGCTCATAAGAAACGACTTGTTATGTGAAGCAAAGATGATGAATGAAGTGGTATATGGGGATGTGAAGCAACAAAGACTATAATCCCTTAATCACTATATATATGAACAGTTAGTTTTTTCCTTTTATTTTAATATGTCACTCTCCACGATCGTGTTAGACCGGGACCTACGTTTTAAAGTGGATTCCGAACCACTACAAACATCCATGGCACCGACGGGACTCGAACCCGAAACCTGTGGTACCGAGCGCCAGAGCGCTAGCCACTCGGCCATTCAGGCCCGTGCAGCAAAAAGAAATGCAAGAAGTAACAGGACAGTTCCGAAAACCAAAACAAATAAGAAAAATATTTTTTTCAGTTTTAGAATTAAGAAGGATAGTCAAAAAAAAAAAAAAATAATAATAATAATAATAGTTTTTTTTTTTTTTAAGTTTAATATCATTTTTTACTTTTTACTAACCAGACAATAATTGTTAGTCATTTAGAAATTTGCAATAATTAAAGTTTGTGTTCATCAAACGGTTCTTCCATGTTATTTTTCATAATTTTTTTAATTATTAAAATTTATTTAATTTTTCATTGTCACTGCCGCAACAGCCCCATGATGGGCCAAGGCCGTCTGCCTACTGGCAGATTTCAAGACAGGAGATATTTTTCTTTTTTACGAGGTAGGGTTGTCAGCCCTACGCTCAACGCTCTACAGACGTATTAGACCGGGACCTACGCTACATTTAATAAGCTTACATTTGTAATTTAATTTAATAAGTCTATGAATATTTCTTCTTCTTCATTGGCTCAACAACCCCATGATTGGCCGAAGCCGTCTGGCTACTGGCAGATTTCAAGACAGGAGGTGTTTTTCTTTTTACGGGGAAGCCCTACGCCCAACGCTGTAAAGTTATATTAGACCCGGAGCGATTTAAAGTGGATTCCGAACTACTGCCAGCATCCATGGTACCGTCAGGTCGAACCCGAAACCTGTAGCACCGAGCGAAGTCACTCGGTCATCAGCTAAATCAGATAATAATTATTAATAATAGATAACATTCTAAGATGAACATTTAATAGATGTTTTAATAGATAACATTTAAAGTTAATAATAGCACAAACTTGTTTTGTAGACATGCCGTTGAACATGGTAAACATGTAAACATGCCGTTGAAAGCAGATAAAGAAGTTTTGCGATCACTTTCGACCGCAAGAATTCGGTTGACCGTTCCCATGCGTCGAAAACAACCACCTCTTTCCAAATTCCTTTTAGAACGAACTCTGACCCCTCGAAACGAGTTTGTTGTTGAACGAGCCAACAAAAATATTCGCCGCACCTGGAACTCTTTTCCTGGAGCCCGCAAACTAAATTCAAATTGATTGGCAGCTAGAAATCAATTATGATGAATTCTCTTAAAACACTTTTTAACGCTCTATTAACGCTAGCATAATTGTTATTTTTTAAAAACTTTTACACAAATACATTTGTAACAACGTAAATCATATCGATATTCAAAAATTAGATCAGTGAAAACGTTTTCTGTATCCTACAGTTGTTAAAAAACAATATATTATTAATAATAAAAACATTAGGGAAAAGTTTGATTTTAATTTTAATCTGTAAAATAATAATTAAAATTAATTAAACTAAAATTTTACTTCGTATAAAAAAAGGTATACTAGTTCTGCAACAACATAAAAAGAAAAAAAAAAAGGTTTTTATTTGATACATTTACGGATAAGAGTAAAGCTTATTTCAAGTTCGTCCAAAATCTTTTTTAATTTCGTTGCAAAAATTATTATAACATAAAATGTAATAGACATAAAAAAAAGGACTGGGAAGGGGGCTGGATAGCCGAGAGACTAGAGCTCTGGCGCTCAATGCCATAGGTTTTGGGCTCGAGTTCCGGCGGTGCCATGGATGCTTGTAGTGGTTCGGAATCCACTTTAAACTGTAGGTCCCGGTCTAACATGATTTTCTCTCTTTCTACACCTCAACCCTGGATCTAGGGCTACGTACGGGGCCAGAGTTACCCCTACCAGTTAGAAAGGTGTGGGTGGAAAATCATTGGTCCTCGCACATACCACGAACAGCCCATCGGCGGGTGAAGGAGGAGGATAGTACCTTCCAAGAGGACATTTACGGGTAACTGCCCCACATTTGCGTTTAGTATGGAAAAAAAACCCGGACAACTTCTACCAGGCGGCTCGACTATCGATGTCCAGTCACGTTGTCACAATAGTACTGTAAAAGCAAGTTTACTGTAAGAAAAATATAAAATTTCTTAAAGAATTGAAACTTAAAAAGTGGTTCAACTATTCCTATCTTCTACCATACATTTTTGAGAAATTTTATGCCATTATGTTTTATATCACTTTCGTGTTTATAGGTATACGAACTCGGAATGTTCAGTTTGAAATTCGGCAAATGACGATAAATTGAAAGCCGTCATATATATGCACGATAAATATGTAGGTCGGAAAACTCTTTCCGAGGGGTTAGAAGAAAAGAAAGAGGGGCTGTTCAATTTAAAATGATGCTGCAAAATGTGGTTGAAATCTGAGAATTCCACCAGATGCACCCTAGTAAAGCTGAATATGTTACATATCTACGAAATCTATCTATAAGCCGAATATTTACATATCAATTCAGGGGGAGAACGATGCCATGTCGAAATTGCCTAGCATTTGAAAACAACAACATGTTTATTTGTTTTTGAAAATTATGATTGGCGTATATGAAAAATGATAAAAATTTAAATGTGCAAAAATACATTTCATAATTAAATTGACATTTTCTCTCTGTATGCTAGTACTCTTCTAATTATATTCTTTAAGTAGATTAAAAATAAAACCAGTTTTGAAATTCTTAAAACTCAGCTTTGTTCCAAAATTAGTTAAAAAGATTTGTAAAAAAAAGCTTTTCTTAATATAGTCACAGTATGTTTCAAATAGACTAGCCTTGCGTAAATTTTAAAATGTTTAATGCATGTTATATTTTTTGATATGCATCACTTACGAAGCATTTTGAAGAAAGAAACTTTTTTTGATGAATACTGCTACAGGGTCACTAAACTCTTTAGGTTAAATATGCTAGTTAACATGGTCAGTTAAATATTTGCACAATGATAGTTAATTTAACGCTTAAAATTTAGCGGTATTAGCATGAACGAAAAAAAAAAAAAATTCTCTATTACTCATTAAAAATAATTATTAGTAAATATCTAACGTATGTACAAGATTTGTGACTTTTTTTTTTTTTTTTTAAATAGAAAAATATTTTTTATAGAAATTTGCAATCGGATTTCGCTTCACAATTTAATAAAATCAGTAAAACGAGCAACATTTATTTTTAACATTTCATAAAAATATATAAAAAAGAAAAATATTAATAAGATAATTGAAGATATAGTTTTTCTATAAGATGTGCTAAAATGACTAAAATAATAAAAGATTTAACAGAAAAATAAACTTACATTTTCTATCAATCTCTATTTCTCTCTCTCTCTCTCTATATATAATATGTTTACATAGAAGATAATTTTTTTCTTTCATGCAAACCGATTAAAAATGCGTCTCTTAGTTAATTTCGAAAACGTTAAATGTTTTTTTTTAAGTTGTAGCTGTATTTCCCCATACACACTGCCAACAGCGCCCCTACGGAGTTTAAGAGAAATGGTCAATCGGCCTTGAAACTCTCACCCGAGAGGCAGTACAGCGCAACCGGCGCTCCCGCTGAGAAACGTTTAGTTTACAATCTCTCACTCCGAGAGAAAATATATTTAGTCCACCTCTGTGTATTAGTTTGGCCTATAGACTCTCACCCGGAAAGGCAGTATCGTTCTAGCGCCCTGCGTTTACCTGAGCATCGGTTTTTAACTTAGAAGTGGAGTCTTTCCACGAATCTATAATTGTCTGTCTTTAAATGTGTTAAATATTGCATGTGTGTGGTATTTATGCGTGTGTAAATAAAGCTGTGAGTTCTCAAACATGTGTCTCAAGTCTCAACTCAACGACCACTCAGTTACAATCCAGCTGCACAACCTACACACTACAAAATTGAATATACCTCTGCAAATTATCTGATGAATCTTTACTTATATCAAAACAAGCATCATCATCATCATCAACGGCGCGACAGCCCCATGGTGGGCCAAGGCCGTCTGCCTACTGGTAGATTTCGAGACAGGAGATGTTTTCTTTTACGGGGTAGGGTTGTCAGCCCTACGTCCAACGCTTTACAGTCATATTGGAATCGGACCTTCTGCTTAAAGTGAATTTCAAACCACTACAAACATCCATGGCACTGCTGAGACTCGAACCCCAAACCACATGGCACCGAGAGCCGGAGCGCTAGTCACTCGGTTATCATGCTTCACCAAAACGATTAAATTATCTGCACATAAATGCCTGAATTTTAAAATTAATATAACTATGTAATAAATTAAATTAAATAATGTATAAATCTATAAAAATTTAAATTAATGTAACTGCAGAATAACATTAATTGATCTTAAACTTGAAAATTTAATTAACAATAAGGGAAATTATATTTTCTATTAATTATGTTATGTCTTTCAATATTTTTTTTAGGAGGAGGGAGGATGAGAAAGAACTATTTTTATTCGACCCCTCCTTACATTCATTGATTATTTTGCGTTGTTGTTGTTGTTTACTTGAATTTTTCATAAGTTCGTGCAAATGTTTTGGAAAAACTCATTAGCGTAATCTATTGTAACATCGCCGGGTGATAAATATTTGACGAAGGTAACACAACACAACTGAAAAAGCGTGTCACAACTTACGCGGGGTAAATTATTCATAAGCTTTCGAATTAAATGTTTACATCTTTCTAAGTTGTTTAAAATTCTGAAGAGTTATGTTACTATCTTATTGCTTTTCAAAACCTAAAATTTACAAAGTTACTTACATAATAATTTTTAAATAAAGCATATCTATTGATTTAATTACTTATCGTTTCTGGGCGAGTAAAATATTTTTTTCGCCAATTTGATTGATAAATTGTTAAATGTAGCAGCCAAGTGTTGAGGGTTACTTTTGGAGAATAAAAAGAATTCTGAAATTTTATTCTCAAATCTTACAATTTTTTTTTTTTATCGTCTACAATAAAGATTAAACATTAATGTTTTGCAAGTTCCTGATAGTCGAGTGGCTAGCGCTCGCTACCCAGATTTCGGGTTCGAGTCCCGCCAGTGCCATGGATGTTTGTAGTGGCTTGTAATCCATTTTAAGCCGTAGGTCCCGATGTATAATGATCATAGAGCGTTAGGTAGTGTTAGGCTTCCGTAGCATATCTTCAAGTTACATGTGCCTTCTGGGTAGTACTAAATGAGTAATAACGGTGCAGCCCTTGCTTATGGCATAAAGATTAATTGTCTTTGCATTGCCAGCTGCGTTAGAACAACGTTAATGTTTTGGGAAATTCAAATTGAAAAAGATTTAAAAGTATAAAGATGATTTTCGGATACCTTGTATATGAATTAATGTTTCATATGAAAATTTAACGCTAATAAAGCAGTTTAAGATAAATGTGAAATTTTTTTTTTAGGATACCATATTCAGTAGTGTTAATAAAAAATACAATTAACATTTAAAATATCAATTTTTTAAATTTTAATAAAAGTTTAAAAAAAATTGAACTTAATTTTTTTTTATATATTTTATGTTTATATATATTTCTAATCCTTCAATTCTTAACTATACACCGGCATTGCTAGCATATAATAATGAGTTGTTTACTTTATAAATATTTCTAAATACCAGCGAATGCTCTTTTTGTTGTTGCTGTTTTTGTTGTCGTACATTAGTGGGTCTTGTGTTTTTCTTCTGTATACCATGAAATAGACTATTTGAAGGAGGTACTTTACTTTTCTAGAAAGGCACTCAGAGGAGGTGCCTCTTATTTGCGTGGGAGAAAATTCAGAAAATTTCTGCCTGTTTAAGCAAGGAGGGAATCGATGGTCGAGTGGCTTGTGCACTGGCACTCTGTACCACAAATTTCGGTTCGACTCTCGGCTTCCCTTGGATGTTTGTAGTGGTTCGGAATCCATCACAGGTCTCGGTATAACTAGTCCTAATGTGCAAATAATGAGGTAGAGCGATAAACCAAACCTTTTAAAGCAAACGCTTTAACACGCTGCCACAATCTTTATCGAGTTTCATCGCTTCTGAAATCACTGGCTGCAACGGAGGCCGTTAGAGGATTTAAACCCGAGCTCTTCTGCACCTCAATTCAACGCATTATTAATGAATCGTGATTATTACCGAAGCCTGATTCATGGCTTAGTGGCAACGCGCGCGCTGGTGAGCATTAGGTGCGGAAATTCAATCCTCAGGCGGTTTTGTTGTAGATAATGTTCAAAAAAAAAAAAAATACGAGGAGTCATGATGACGTTTGCGATTTACAATATCTTTCTCGTTTGTCGGATTACCTGATTGGAATTTTCCGGGTTTTCTCCCCTATGATATGCAATTGCGGGGTTGTGCCCCCTAAAAGTCTTTCAGAAGGCACTGTCCTCCTTCAGCGATACGGAGACAAGTCAGACTTCTATCTACGGTAGCTCCATCCCAACAAAAGCTGCCCCTTTCCTTCCTAAGTAGATTATTCATGGGGTGTCCGTCCAGCACTGCAGGACACTGAGGATTAGTCAACAAACAATATTGTGAGAGAGTTTGGATTGTCGCTCTACGGTCATCTTGTGCACACGAGGGCTAAACAGACCTGGACCTATAGTTTAACGTGGATTCCGAACCACCACACCACTGTACCTAGAGCTGAGTTTCACCTATACAGTTTGGGAATGATGTGGGTGAGAAGAAGTTTAACCAGGTCCTGTGACGCTCTACTTCGATATGAGACCGGATGAAAATAATTTATTAGAGAATTAAATCAATTTTATGTTAGAAATGCGATTAGTTATTTTAATCATTTAATGAGATTAACTAACTCCATGGCACTACAACCCATGGTAGGCCAAGGCCGTCTGCCTATTGGCAGTTTAGTTTGGTTTGGTATGTCGTGCTACGATCATTTTGTGCATAAGAGGGCTCAAAAGGCGGGGTCCTATAGTTTAATGTGGATTTCGAACCACTAACAAACATCCATGCCCCACCAGGATTCGAACGTGAAGCCTGTGGTACCAAGGACCAGAGAGCTGGCCAATTGGCCATGAAGTCTCCAACAACATTGCGAAGTTTGCAAATAATTTTATTGTTACTTCATAATTCGTCTGCTATATTTTACCACTTAAGAAATTGTCTGTTTTCTAAGAATTTTCCTTTGATCGAGATGAAATGTATGTACATGTCATGAAATATCATGCACTGATAAATTAATATTCAACCAAAAGTAATTAAAAAAATGGTGAAACTAGACTTTTATTACATGTGAGTCATTGAATCGTGAAACAGGAGTAATGCATTAAATCATTAAATTAAGAAATAAGGAAATAAAATAAAATTCGCTGTTTAATCATATTTTATCACTTATTATTATTATTTTTTTTTACTGCGTGACATTTTTTTAGCATGAAACTTGACTCACTACTGTTGAACTTAAGTAAGAGGTATCCTGCGTTTGATAACGCAACGCGTTTTAAGGTGAAACACGTTTCGAAACAGTTTCCAATCAAATGCTTAACGAAATATAAGTAATAAGTAATAATAAAAAATAACAAGTAATATAAAAAATTGTTTTTTAAATCAATTCCTACTAGTGAATTTTTTTTCACTATATTGCAGAAAGTCCTTTATAAATAATTTTCATTCATTTTTTAAGTTAGAAAAAATTTTCTCTCTCTCTCTCTCACATACACACTTTCCATCTTCCTCATTAATTTATTCACATGTTTCATTTTTCATTTTGTTCCCTCCTTGACTCATACTGACCAGAATGAAAACATTAATTTTTTCCAGCGATCTACACGCTTCGCCACTGACGGTATTTATTCCTAAATTCATATCCTGCTAAATATCTTATATGAGAAAATTTTTTTACTCCCATATAAAACTAAAATTAAATTTAATGAATAAATTAATATTTGAAAAAAACTGTATTAACATTAAGTGTCCTCCACTACAAGTTCAAAAAATGTATTTGAACTTGAGTGGATGAATAACAAGTAATACATAAAAATTTTTTTTAAAGTCAATTCCTACTTTTTTTTTAACTCTATTGCAGAAAGTCCTTTATAAATAATTTTCATTTATTTTTTAAAGTTTATCTGGCGTCATCTAGTGGTAGACATATTCAACTTAAATCTAAAAAAAAAAATTAAAATTAATTAATTAAATTTAATTACTGAATTGATATTTGAAAAAACTGTATTAACATCCAGTGTCTCCCACTACAAGTTCAAAAAAATGTATTTGAACTTGAGTGGATGAATAAAAAGTATTTTATGAACGGTTGAAAATTTGAACAAGATATATATACAGGAAAACTGTGAGCTAATAGAAGGAATTGAAAAAATTATATTATAGAAAGATACCATTTAATTTAATGCCATTGGCCCAGCTCAAAATGTAAAATATGCATTTCTTATGGGAAGTAAGCACATTGCCTTTTTTATAATAATAGTTGACAAAAGTTTTTCTAGAAACTGTCAATTTATTGTGTCTTTTTCAATTCCTTCTACTAGCTCACAGTCTTCCTATATATATTTTGTTCAAATTTTAATCGTTCATAAGCTACTTTTTATTCATCCACTCAAGTTCAAACACATTTTGTTGGAACTTGTAGTGGATGACACTGGATGTTAATGCAGTTTTTTCAAATATTAATTCAGTAATTAAATTTAATTAATTAATTATAGTTATTTTAGATTTAAGTCTACCAATAGATGGCGTCAGATAAACTTAAAAAAAATGAATGGAATTTATTTATAAAGGACTTTCTGCAATATTGTGAAAAAAAGTAGGAATTGACTTTACAAAAATTGTTTTTTATATTACTTGTTTTTATAATAATGGTTGACATTTGTTTTCTCCAAAATGTCAATTTATTGAGTCTTTTATCTAACTCGAATGGAATGCAAACAAGACAAAAATTCCCGTGTCCTCTGAATCCTCTGCCTTCTAGTAATATATCTATGACCAATAATCCCTTCTCTGTTAGGCTTGAGAAAGAGAGTATGAACTTTTCTGGGCGAATTGTTTGTTCCCAGTTGGGGTTGATTCAATGTGACTGGAGTACAACAGCGTTCCGACATGGGGTAATGGGAGACAAACATCCTACACATCTGTCTTTCTACTGTCAAATGAATTCAGGTGAAACCGACTTCATTTGAAAATAAGAAATGCAAAACATGAAAAGTCAAATTCCTTATATACAAACAAAAATACGTACAGTTTACAACATTTAACAGATCAATAACCATAATCGGCAAGCGATTTATTTTTAAGAAACTTTATCTTCACTCTGTAGGTCCAGAAACACACAGTGAAAGAAATTCTGTCGATGCGTGGACATTTACGTTTACAAAGCTTATTGCTACAAAGGGTCCTAGATGATGGTCCTAGATGAAGGGTCCTTTGATGTCCTAGTCCTTCGTTTGGGGCCAGATGGCCGAGTAACTAGCTCTCTGGCGCTCCGTGCCACAGGTTTCAGTTTTGGGTCTCGGCGAATTGGGTTTGGTTAGTCGCTCTACTGATCATTTTTTGCACAATTTAAACTAATTAGACCGAGGTCTACGGTTTAACGTGGACTCCGAATCATTAACAAACATCCATAACACCGCCAGGACTTGAAGCCGAAATGTCTGGCACCGAAACCAGTGGTACCAAAGGCCAGAGCGCTAGCCAAGTCCCAGTAGTTCCATGGATGTTTGCAGTGGTTCGGAATCCATTTTAAACAGTAGATCACGGTCTAGCCATTTGACCATTTGGCGCAGGGCTGACAACCCTGCTTCGTAAAAAAAAAAAAATCATTTTTTGTCTCGAAATCTTTTTTTTGTTCTAATGCAGCTGGCAAACACTTAGACAGCTTGGTCGCCTTAAGGCAAGCGCTGCACAGACGTACTCACTTTGCATTACCCAAGGGTCGCGTGTAACTTGAAGATAAGCCACGGACGCGGAGTAACAATGCCCCCGCTACGCTCTACGATCCTATAGGATCTAGGAACGGGACCTACGGTTTAAAGTGGATTCCGAACCACTACAAACATTCATGGCATCGCCGAGACTCGAACCCGATACCTATGGTACCGAGAACCAGAGCGCTAGCCACTCGGCCATCAGGTCCTTCCATCTCGAAATCTTGCAATAGACAGACGTCTTTGGCGAAACATAGGGCTGTTGAGTCAATGAAGAAGAAGAAGAAGAAGTCCTGCATTCCTAGGTGCGATTTTGGCCAGTTCGCATTTTCACCACCGAACCTAATTGATGAACTTTGAGTTAAAGATTTGTCTAGTTGTAGCTAACTCACTGGTACCACAGTTCATGTTGGACCATGGCCTTCTGCCACCTGGCAGATTTCAAAACAGGAGATGTTTCTTTTTACAAGGTAGGGTTGACAAACCTTCTCCTAACAGTCATATTAGACAGGGACCTATGGTTTAAAATGGATTCAGAACCACTGCAAATATCATTTGCACATCTGGGACCCAAAAACTGTGGCACCGATCTCCAGAGCGCTAGTAACTCGGCCATCAGTCCCGTTTGACTAGTTCATTCTAGCGTAAACAGGGAAGATTTTATGTAGGTTTGCTCGTCTGGCCTTGAACTGAAATTTTTTCAGATCAAAGCTTTATCCATCACGGAGCTCCAGTATGATGAGGACAAAACTAAGAACATAACCTTCTATAGAAATCTAACTCTATAATAATAATAATTAAAATCGTTGATGGATCGATTTTTAATCCTCGATTTTTTTCCATTTTACTGCGCACATTCATCAAATAATTTAAAAACAAAAATAATCAAAACGGTTAAATATTTAAATAAACTTAAGTAGAAAAAAATTGAAACTCAGTTATATATGTAAACCGTTGTCAATGAGACTATTTCAGCCTGAATTTGTTTTTACTACTCACGTTCACCAGACAGTTTAAAAGTTGAAAAAAACCTTCATTTCGTCACCTAATTTGCATGACACATGCTTTAAAAATGACTGTTTGTGGTTTCTGGTTCAACAGTTTAAATGAATGCAAACTACGCTATTTATATGCAGGTTGAGCTTGGTGTCTGGATACTTGATATCTCAGCGTAGAAATTTTCAAAATCGAGGGTAGCGTTTCTGTTCATTGTTAATTAAAATTTTAAAAAAATCTTAATGTTGCTTTACAATTGTTCTTGAGTGAAAATAATTTCCAAGGTTTTTTTTTAATGCAGTTGGCAAACACATAGACAGTTGTCTTTGATGCCTTAAGGCAAGCGCTGTACAGACGTTACTCACTTAGCACTACTCTAGAGGTGTGTATAGCTTGAAGGTAAACTACGGACGCGGAGTAACAATACCTCCGCTAAAAGCTCTACGATCCTGTTAGAACGGGACCTACGATTTAAAGTGGATTCCGAACCATTATGAACATCCATGGCCCCGCCGGAACTTGAACCTGGAACCTGTGGCACAAGCCACAGTGCCAGCCATACGGCCGAGTGCCAGCCATACGGCCATTCAGGGCCCCATAATTTCCAATGTAGCACAAGCATTATTTATTGAAACGATTGATTAAATGAAAACCGCTGGTGTTGATGACCAAATCTACCTTGTAAAAACTGTAAAATGCATATAAGTCCATTTCTCATTGAATTTGAGACCTTAATAGTTTTTGTTTTCATCTGTTTAAAGTGGAAACTATCAACATCTATTTTCGTAAGACTTTTTAACCCTGAACCCTATTCTAAAGATAATTTTTTTTGTTACAATTACCCGACTTGTGGTTCAGTGGTAACGCGCGAGTAACTGGTGAGTATTAGGAAGGAGGTTCAATCTGATGGCGGTTTTGTTGTAGA
Organism: Caerostris extrusa; assembly: GCA_021605095.1. Lineage (NCBI taxonomy): Eukaryota > Metazoa > Arthropoda > Arachnida > Araneae > Araneidae > Caerostris > Caerostris extrusa. Next base: position 104,594 of record BPLR01010062.1, read on the forward strand.
CACAGTTTCAAAAAACAAGGAGGCTCGATGGCGTTTGAGATGTTCAGAATCTTGCCTCCAGGGAATCTTGCTACCAGGTGGGAATTTACAGGATTTTCTCCCATACGATACGCAAATACGGGTAGTTCATCTCTAAAAGTCTAAAAGTCAGCGACACGGAGCCAAGTCAGACTTCTATCTACTGGTGCTCCATGATACAGAAGTTGCCCTACCCCCCTTTTCCTTCTTCCTGAGATCACACGGGTTCTTGGACTTGGTCTAGATGTTGCTGTTTACCAAATAGGAAAAGAAACATCATCAGATACAACAAATAAAATAAAACATAATAAAACAATTTGCTTTCATCTGAAATCCTTCGCACTTTGAATATATGTAGTAGATAAAACTTTATCCAGGACGTATCATAAGCTGACTTGCTACATTGTACCTTACAATTAACATTACAAACTTGGCTTTATTGCTGCAATTTAGAGCGAATACCCTACAACCTAGATGATAAATTTGTCGCCCCACCCTTCTTTCTCCTCGTGTTCACAAGGACATTGCCATCTATCTATAGAATTATATCGTACCCATCCCCGACAGTCACAGCAGCCTTTGGTTCTGCTTCATTTTTTTCAATTCCAAACTCAATGATCTATCTAACAGTCTAGACATCATTAAATATTTTTGTTCGTTACCAACCGAGTAATATGTCTACGAACATTATTTTTACAAATAAATAAATATAAATAAAAATAAAATAAAATAAATGGAAAACAGGAAACGGAAATGTGTGGGGAAATAAAGAGACAGTATTAACACATTTCCGCATATTCGACTGTCATTAAAATCATTTTTAACGTGCACCCATATTATTACTTTTCGGAAAAAAGAAAAGAAACGTAATGACATGAAACCGAATAGAAAATCAAGATTTAAAAAGGACCAAAAATGAATTAATTTTTGCTTTTATTTTCTTCCATTAGGAAGATGAATATTTTTATTTTTTAAACTGCAAAGTCAATCGAGAATGAAAGCTAACGAGGCTGAACATTTCTCGCTTCACAAACTTACGGTCTCGTGTTTACCCCATCACTTCCGCTCGTTCATTTACTATCTCTAATAGAGTTTTTGTTTTCATTCTGTTTGAAATAGTCAAATTGGGAAATTTTATTTTCATAAGACTTTTAAACATTGGATCCCTTTTCAAAGCATGAAATTTTTCGATGCATCATGGAAAAACAATTTAAAAATGCGATACAGAAATAATATATATATATGTGACGTTTCTCTACACTTAAAATAATAATAATAAACTACATTATAGACCCGAGGATGTTTCGAATCTTATTATCAAAAACTTTCTAATACGAATAGCGTTGTCGTTATATTGAATGAAATTGTTATATGATAAAAAAATATACCTGTATCATAGATATAACATCATTTATGCGTCTAATTCTCAGTGTCCTGCAGTGCTGGACGTACATCCCATGAGTAGTATACTCATGGATGGATATTTGGTATGTCGCTCTACCGTCATCTTGTGCACACGAGGGCTAAACAGACCGATACCTATAGTTTAAAGGGGATTGCGAAACCACTCACAAACATCCATGCCAACGCCAGGATTCGGACTTGACGCCTGTGGTGCCAAAGGCCAGAGTGCTAGCCACTTAGCCATCAGGCCGCTGCTCATGGATGGAGGAAAAGGAGCGCTTCTGTTGTGATGGAGTACTCATAGGCAGAAGTCTGCCTTGGCTCCGAGTCACTGAAGGATAGAGGGCAGTGCCTTCTCAGAGGATTTTTAGGGAAATACTTCGCATTTGTGTATTGTAAGGAGAAAACTCCCACCAGGTAGTCTGATTCAAGAGACAAGAGGCTGAGCATCCCAAACGCTGTCGAGTCTGCTCGTCGTTTGAAACAGTGTCTACAACAAAGCCGCCAGCGGACAGAATCACTTGTCACTGAAATACTTGTCAGCAGAAAAGCAAAGCAAATGAATACGTCGTCATATATGGCTTAATATCCCATGGTGGGCCAAGTAATTCTGCAAGAAATTCATGAGAATTGTTTCTCTTTACGGGGTAACGCTAGCCCTACGATCATATTAGACAGTTAACTATGGTTTGAAGTAGATTCCGAACCACTACAAGCATCCATGGCACCGCTAGGATTCGAACTCGAAACCTGTGGTACCCAGCGCCAGCTCGCTATTCTATTGGCTATCAGGCCTAGAAAGTGAATGCGATTCACTTAATTATTACTGTAATTATAAATTCTGTTTATTAATATAAATTTTTGTATGTCGATGATTGTGTGTTTTTGTAGTAAATTGAAACACTGATTATTACAAAAAAAAAAAAAAAAAAAAAAAAAACCGGGATAAGGTATATAAATCCAGGTAAGCCCAACCAATGTATTGTAAATACCAGGAGGTGTACCGGATCCATGGAGTACGGGAATCGTAGTTTAGATATCCTTTTATTCTAATGCAGCTGGCAAATACTTAGTCTTATACTTATCTTTATGCCATAAGCAAGGGCTGCACTGACGTTACTCATTTAGCACTTACCCAGGAGGCACGTGTAGCTTGAAGATAGGCTAAGGACGCGAATAACACTACAAACACAACGCTCTGCTATCGTGTTAGACCGGGACCTACGGTTTAAAGTGGATTCCGAACCACTATTGCAGTAAACAGAAACGCTGATTATTTTTAAAAAATAAACCAGGATAAGGTATATGTACATCAGGATAAAAGTATGGTCAGCCAATGCATCTTAGACACTAGGAGGTGTGTTAGATCCATGGAATACGGTGATCGCAGTTTAGAATCCCGAACCTTTATGGATAGTGGGTAGATAGAGTACCGTTTGTTTTTGAAGGACGCACCTGTATAGGAGTATAGTTATAATTCACAACAAAACCCTGAGGGAGTAGGCATTTGCTTAATCATACTAAATTATCAAACAAAATATCGTCATACTACATCGAGAAATTCTCATTTAAATCAGAAATTGAAGGAAGTTTTATTTTAAATTACTATTTTTTTCAAGGTCATAAAAAAAAAAAAATGACACGATCCAATTTAATTTCCATCAAATTCCTTTGGTATAATAAAACAAAGCTCTACAAAAGAAAGCACAAATGATGGATCACATGAAAACATTTTTGCACGTGGAGAGGGTTAAAAAAAAAAAAATCAGAGCCTCACGTGTTTGACACGAATGCTTGGACCTGGCCACTTCGCACGAGTCACTGGAGCAGACGAGGCGCACTTTCAAGGAAGTGAAGTGAGATGGTTCCTCATCATCCCTTCAAGGGTCATTTCTTTTTCGAGTTCGGCGCCTCGCCCCCGGCGCAAAACCGATTGAAATTTAAAAGAAAACCGCATTCTTGAAACGCATTCAATTGAGATTTTCATGAAAAAGTAGAAAAAATGGAGAAGAGAAATGATTAAAGAACGACAATCCCCCAAAAATGCTAGGATGAGGTACTTTTGGAATTTTTGAGTAAAGATGGATAAGAATTGTTCGCGTATATAATCCTTTCCTTATCAGTATAAAACCATTAAATCTTACAATATATGAAAAATTTTTATCTATAGTTAAACATTTCATATTCAAATTTGAATGCAACATTATTTTTAGGCTATTTCTTATTCCAAAAAGAATAAGTATCTATTGTTTTTGAAACATTTTTTTTCATCAAAAACTGAATGTAACAGTTTTAACATTTCTTATTCCAACAAGAATAAGTTACTATGCAATTTTTGTAACATTTTTGTTCTTCTTCATTGGCACAACAGCCTCATGATGGGCCAAAGCCGTCTGCCTACTGGCAGAATTTCGAGACAGAAGATGTTTCCTTTTTTTGACGAGGTATTTTTGTCAGCCTATAAGAGTCATATTAGACCGGGGCCTAAGTTTAAAGTGGATTCCCAATCACTACAAACATCCATGACAAAGCCGGGACTCGAACCAAAACCTGTGGCATCGAGCACCAGAGTTCTAGTCACTCTGCCCTCAGTCCCCAGTTTTGTAATATTATAGTTCGTTACAGTATTCAAATATATTTTGATCTTGTCAAGATATATTTGCTATTTTAATGACAGATATGTAGGAGAATCAGCGTTACTCAGAATGCATATCAGAGGGCCTACTATAAGTATCTACATTGTGGCATCCAATTTGGAATTAACATGCCCAAGGGTAGTATTTGGAAATTTGCATCGTCCTCCTAGAGTCCAATCGAGAAGACGTGCTATGGATTTATCTCGCTCATTTCCCGCTTGATACGAAGGAAACTGATGGTTTGGTTTAGCTTGTCAGGTTTCGAACAGAGAATACTATACATTAGTTATATTCAACATGATATTCATAAAAGCTTCCCTGACTTCTTGAATAAATATTCTTTCAATATTATTCTAAATGTGGGTCTGATAGCAGAGTGACTATCGCTCTGGTGCCTCGGAGTTTTCGAGTGTTTCGAGTGTGGTGCATGAATATTTGTAGTGATTCAGAATCCCCTTTAAAGTGTAGCTCCCGGTCCAGTATGACTGTATAGCTTTGGCTGTTGGACTGACAACCCTACCGTAGAAAAATGAAAACATCTCCTGTCTCGAAATCTGCTAGCAAGTAAACGGCCTTGGCCCACCACGGGGCTGTTCCACTAATGAAGAAGATGATTATTCTAAGTATCCTTGATATGGTGCATGGTAAAGCATTATCATCAAAAAATAAATAAATAAACTGTTTCCTGTTAATAATATACTTTGATTTTTATCTTCCTGTACATTTTTATTACGAAACTAAACAGGAAGTACAAAAATTAATTTATGCGGAAGATGGGCGCGTTAAAGTGTTGTTCAAGAATTTCATTCCGTTTGGTTTGTAAAAGGTAAGAAGCTTTCAAAAGCATCTTTCGGATATTTTTGGTTAGCACTCAAATAGAATGCTCCAATATCGTGCCATCGCTAACTGTTCCTCCACTGGGTAACACAGAATCTGTTACATATGTGTGGTTTATTGGTGAATAATTTCAAATCAAGATGAGATCAACACCAATATTATAACATTAAAAGACGTCACGCTATTGAATGGTATCTCGTTTTTCATAGTATGTCTTCAATCAGTTGGCCCCTAACAAAACATTTTCTGTGTTAATAACTTACTGAAAAAGTGTTCATTACTAAATTAGATTTTATTTTCAATTATAAGCAATTCTTATTCTGAATATGAGATCTGTAGTCGATTTTCTTTCTTTAGTGAACCCTAAATGGCAGGTTCTGTTAGTCAATGATCTTTAACCTATTTGGCAAGTTTGCAACTATGCAGGAAGTAAAAATGATGACATCTGTGTTAAAGAACAAAGAATCCACCCTCAAGTTTTTCAAAATTGCCATCCAAATGTGTCATAAACTGTTCAGAGAAAAGGAAATTTACATTGGTTACAAATAAACAGGGACATCCAAACATGCAGAAATGCAGAGGAGTGTTTGAGTGAAAAATACTAAATACTCCTATTGTTGTTTCTTATCCCACTTGGTAGACAGCAACATCTAGACTTAGTCCAAGAACCCACATGGTCTCATGGAAGGAAGGAAAGGGGAGGGCAGCTTCTGTTGTGATGAGCATCTACAGGTAAGAATCTGGCTGGACTCCGTAACTTATTACGGGTTAGGGTTGTTAGTCCTACGCCCAACCCTCTACAGTCATATTAGACCGGGACTTACGGCTTAAAGTATACCACTACATGGTGCCACCGTGACTCTAACTCAAAACGTATGGCACCGAGCTCCAGACATTTGGCCATCAGGTGCCAAAAATATCCTTTTTTGCATTAATGACTTAAGAAATATAAAATGTCAAACTATATAATGTTTATACAGAAAATTTGATGCTTTCAAAATTTTATAATGTGTTGAAATCGAAGAATGGAATGGGCGGCAAAAAGTTAAAAAAACAAGAAGGACAAACAGAAAAGCAAACAACAAAAAGGAATATTTTTTGCCCCAAATAAATAAATCTTCGAAGTTTAATGTAGATTTAAGCTGAGTCAAAAAGACCATTGAAGTCTAAAGTTAGAAATATTTCTTTAAAAATATGATCAATATATTATCAATAAGATTACGCAAGAATAAATTTCTAAAATAAAGATTCCATAAAACAGAATGGTTACGTTAATTTTAAATGCTGTATCCATGAAGAATCCATCATCCTCCCATCAAATTCAAAGTGCTTTCTGTTCTATAAAAAATACTTTTATTATGATAAAATTTCTTTTTTATCTTAAATCGAATTGCACAGAAATATCAAAGCTTCAATTTTTCACTCAACATTAATATTTTTCATTTTCAAATCCCAAGCTACTTTTGTAATAAAGACAAGATGCTAACTAAAAGTTTTAAAAAACGACAATTTTTTCCTAAAGTCATTGACTGAGATCTAAGAGCAACTATGAATTTTTAATCAAATTACGAGTGTATAAAGTGTGTTCTCTTAAAGTGACGACAAAAATAACCAAAACTGTCACATGCCATAGTATCGCAAACCGCGTTAAATCGATACATATAACAAAGGTGATTTTAATCACCATTGTGATATTTTTAAGGTTTAATCGATAAAAATCATCTTTGTAATATTTTTAAGGTTTAATCGATAAAAATCACCTTTGTAATATTTATCGATTTAACGCTGGGTGGGACGATGAGTGGGAAGAAATACAATAATAAATGTACAGCCTGTGGTGTAGAAATAAAGTACAATGTAGTATTATAAGTACGATAGAAATCATGCATTTAACAGCCTGATTACAATATTACCGATGGTGCAAAGTTCAATGGCAGAAAGGGGACAAAGGGAAATGATTACAGGAATTTTCAAAGTTGTGGCCACGAACATCAGTGAATAAGCTACAGCTGTCGAGAACCTATCGTAGAACGCATTAAATGATACAAGGGAGATATTGGTGATGTCTGCAGCAGTGACAACAATTCATGTTATGAGAATCTTTAGCGTCTCATAAACATGTGATTCAAAATGTTCTCCAAACGAAGAAGTTTAAGGGATTGGAGTCCAGGGAGCCAAATAACAAATGACTTGTCCAATTCACAACCTGCGATAATTAGCATGATGGTGGTTGTGCATTGCCATGGAATATGTGTTGGTGCACCATCATGCATGAACTCCATATTCCGGCGCATCCTGTTTATATTTTAGCGATTTTTAGCGACTAAACGTACTTTATGATACCATATTTTCATGCTATTTTGTTCATTTTGTTGTCTACTATCATCCCTCTTAATTTGTCACAATTTCAAGAGAATAAAATTATTAGGTATAATGATATAATTAATTGTATAATAATTTGATCACTCAGTGCACATAAAGAGTGTTACTGGGATATGATGACCGACTGAATAGCATTCTGACGCTCAGTACCACAAGTTTCAGGTTTGTAATGGCTCGGAATCCACTTTAAACCGTAGGTGTAATATGATGCCGGTCTAATATGACAGTAGAGCGTTTGGCGTGGGGGAGGGAGCTGACAACCCTACCCCGTTAAAAGTCAAGGAGTCAAGTCAAATTTCTACCTACGGTGCTCCATCACAACAGAAGATGCCCCCTCTTTCCATCAGACCTCACGGGTTCTTGGACTTAGTCTAGATGCTGCTGTCTACCAAATGAGATAAGAAACAATAAGAGTGTTACCAAATAAAAAAAGGCCTCTCATATAAAACAAATCTCTACCTATTTAATAGCTATTATTCAGTTTCTATCTCTAGCTATTTTTCAGTGTTCAATAGAAATCTATCGAATCGATCAACCAGGATAGAAAAGGAATATTCGCAGACGAATAAGGAAATATCATACCTGTGCGATCGATGTTAAAACTCTTAAATTTGATGTACGTAATTTTGCATCCTGGTTAGATAATTTCGCTTACTTCTCACATCTGATAAAAACGAGAGCATTTTTCTACAGATGAGCGTTCAGACATCGCAAAATCTCAAACGCACAGGGAAAAAGTAACGATTCTACGGTTCACGACTCTAGCACGATTACACGAACTCGCTTCAAAAGATTTTTATCGAAGAATTCGATTTCATTGAAGAATCCTTTTTGGAACGCAGTATTATCGAGCAGCTTAGTGTGGTATTCGAATAAGCAAATTCTCTTATCTTGTTTTTAGAACAAAACATGCTTTCACGACACCAACATGGCGAAATATGTAACAAAATACTTAAACGAAAGTTCATTGAATGGCTAGAGATTTTATAACTATAATTTTTAGCTTAATGTTTCAAAATTCACCAGGTGGCATGACTGTCTATGTGAGATACTTATATACGCCATCATAATTAAACATTGTAGAGTTTTCACCTTTTTCTTTACCAGCTTCTCATCCCTTACTATTAGACCAAAAATCAAGTATATTTTTACTTATATTTTCATGTGGGGCCTGATGGCCGAATGGCTAGCGCTCTGGCGTTCGGTACCACAGGTATCGGGTTCAAATCCTGGCTTTGCCCATGGGTGTTTGTAGTGGTTCGGAATCCACTTTAAACCGTAGGTCCCGGTCCTAATAGTATCGTAGAGCGCTGCGGGGTATTGTTACTCCACGTCCGTGGCTTACCATCAAGTTACACGCACCCCCTGGGTAATGCAAAGTGAGAAACGTCTGTGCAGCGCTTGCCTTAAGGCATCCAAGACCTAGCTGCCTAAGTGTTTGCCAGCAGCATTAGAAAGAAAAAAAAAAAAAGAAACTTATATTTTCATTATTACTATTTGCTTACGTATGCTACCGGGAAAATGAAGGAAGGACATTCTGATCGAAAGTTTTATGGTGCCCATCCTCAATTTATGTTCTAACTTAATCCTCTCAATCAAAATGGCATTTTTATCGTCATGTGGCAAAAAAAAATCTGGAAAATTCTACTCTTTCTTCTCCATTGGCGTATCAGTCCCATGGTGGGCTAAGACCATCTGTCTGCTGGCAGATTTCGAGACAGAAGATGTTGTCTTTTTTACAGGATAAGATTATCAACCTTACATACGACTTTCTTCAGTCATATTAGACTGTGACCTACTGTTTAAAGTGGAATCCGAACCAATACAAACATCCATGGAAACGCCGGGACTCGAGCCCGAATTCTGTGCACCGAGTGCCAGTCACTCGGCCATCAGGCCCTTCTACTCTCTCTGGCCCATAGTAAGTGAATGTTTAAATGGGAATTATTAACGAATGCAGTTGTAAATTATATTGCAGCGCAAAATTGCGTAACTATCAATAACTCTCCTCTCCTCTGTCTGACTCATAATAATAACAGCAAGTGAATGTTTAAATGTGAATTATTAATGAATAGAGCTCTAAGTTATGTTGCAGCACAAAATTGAGTAACCTTCAATCAAAATCAATGTTTCATGACATCTGTCATTTGTTTTGACACATCTTTCAATATTTAGGTTAACCTAGTTATACGAATTATAGCTATTTTTATGATTTCCTGCGTGGATCGAAATCAATTGTTTTTCAATCCATTGCAAAAGTAAGATGAAAAAAAAAGGAGAGTTTTCGAGCAAAGATCGAGTTGCGATTGTCCAGTTCTTGACGCATCAAAAGAAAAAAGAAAAATTGCAGAAAGGTGCAATTAGATTAGCTGCAAAACAATTGCTGCAAGTGCGACAGTATCGCCCTATCAATCATTTGGAAGCATTAGCTGCAAAACAACTTAAGCGCAACAGAATGGTCTTATCAAGCATTTGGAAACGGGCTTCAGAAGATAATTGGTTAAGGATAATCTTATTATTATTATTGGGTGGTATTAGATTATTGGCTGAGGCTAATCTTATGTTTACTGCTGGTTCTTTGAAAATTCGAAACAGTGTGACGTAAATGCAAAGCTTATGGAGAAAAACTTAGACATATTCCTCTTAGCAGAATAAAGCATCATAACACCAGTTTCCAAATCTACATTATTTCGAATTTTGTAAAAAGAAAAATCCATATCCATTTTAATGCCACGCACATAAGGAAAGCAAAGCTTCGCAGCCAAGGGCAGCGACTCAAAAATAAAAATTAAGAGTACTATTTTCAATTTATTGTTTAGTTTAATCTAGTTTTTGATCATAAAAGTTGGGCTCTATATATTTATTTTCTTATATTACTATTATTATTATGGGATTATTATTAAATTAAATTCATCCACTTCTACTATTGTTTTGGGACAGAGGGAATAGCTATTACTATTACTACTACCACACCATGCTACATAACTGTGGTAGAAGCAAGACCGTTACAGTTTGGATAATGTCGTCGGCGAATTTGTGACACATTAGTTTTGAACGAACACCTCCATAGATGGTATCTGGATGGTTATACTCTCGTCTCTCGAATCAAGCAGAAGGATATTCCGATTTACAGATTTATCATGTTCATTCCCGATGTTCACAAAAAGAACATTCGACTCGTTTTAACTTGTCCAGTTTCACATTCGGCATCTTTGACATAAAAACGCAACAGGTCTCTCTATTTAACAGCACATACCAACTGAGGCTGGTGGATAGGATATTAGGTTAGGAATTCGATAAGAATCGAAAGTTTCTGCATTGAAACTATATAAATCTGCAGGCTGACATGTCTTTCTAATAGGAAAATATAATAGGCATATTTCAGTATAATAAGAAAAAATATTCATGTATCAAGTTGTGAACTATTTAGCGAATCTTACATAACAAGTTAAAAAACAAACAAACAAAGATATCATAACAATAACGACAATGGATTTTGTTTATTTCGATTTATTCATTAATTATCTTTTAAGTATATCTATAATTGATTCGCTTTCTATTAAGAACTTTTCTATTATACACTTTTTTTTTTTTTTTGTTCGTAACCTGATAAATTGATAAATAAACATGACAGTTCCTTGTTGGCGTTAGATAATTGTTTTTATTTTAACTTCCTTAATAAGGGAAATTCGCTTCCACACCAGTTTTATCATTAAACGTTATAATAATTTTAATATTTTGTACATTTTATTTTATATAAGCACTATATAAATAGCAGCGTTTATTCAGAATATTTGTACACAGGAAAATTATTACACATGCAACATGTATTGATATACACTGAAGTGACAAAAGTCATGGGATACCTCTTAATATCGTGTCGGCCTTCCTTTCACCCGGCGAAGTGCAGCAACTCGACGTGGAATGGACTCAACAAGTCGTTGGAAGTCTTCTGCAGGAATATTGAGCCATGCTGTCTCGATAGACGTCCATAATTGTGAAAGCGTTGATGGTGCAGGATTTTGGGCACGAACAGACCTCTCGATGATGTCCCATAAATGCTCGATGGGATTCATGCCGGGCGATCTAGGTGGCCAGATCATTCGTTGGAATTGTCCAGAATGTTCTTCAAACCAATCGCGAACAGTTGTGGCCCGGTGACATGGCACATTGTCATCCATAAAAATCCCATCGTTGTTTGGGTACATGAAGTCCATGAATGGCTGCAAGTGATCTCCAAGTAGCTGAACATAAGCATTTCCAGTCAATGTTCGGTCCAGTCGCACCAGAGGACCAAGTCCATGCCATGAAAAAACAGCCCACACCATTACGGAGCCACCACCAGCTTGAACAGTGCCTTGCTGACAGTTTGGGTCCATGGCTTCGTGGGGTCTGCGCCACACTCGAACCCTACCATCAGCTCTTACCAAGTGAAATCGTGACTCATCGGACCAGGCCACTGTTTTCCATTCATCTAGGGACCAACCGATATGCTCACGTGCCCACGAGAGTCGCTGCAAGCGATGTCGTTCTGTCAGTAAAGGCACTCGAGTCGGTCTTCTGCTGGAATAGCACAAGAAAGCCAAATTTCTCCGCACAGTTCTAACAGACAAGTCCCTTGTACGTCCCACATTGATTTCTGCGGTTATTTGACGCAGGGTTGCTTGTCTGTTAGAATTTACGACTCTTTGCAGACGTCGCCGGTCTCGGTCGTTAAGTGCAGGCGGTCGACCACTGCGCTGTCCATGGTGGGATGTTATGCCTGAAATTTCATACTCTCGGCACACTTTTGACACAGTGGATCTGGGAATGTTAAATTCCCTAACGATTTCCGAAATGGCATGACCCATGCGTCTAGCTCCAACTAACATTCCGCGTTCAAAGTTTGTTAATTCCCGTCGTGCGGTCATCATCACGTCAAAATCTCTTCACATGAATAACTTGAACAGAAATGAAAGCTCTGCGAAAGCACTGCGCATTTATACCTGTTCTACGCGATGCTACTGACATCTGAAAATTTGCATATTGCTATCCCATGACTTTTGTCACTTCAGTGTATAGCAATATTAATTAATAATTAACAAATCATTTGCACTCTAAAAGAAATCAAATATTTATATTTCGTGCTTAAATAATGAAAGAATCCTTTGTTTTAAGAACTTATATGTGATATGTAATATCTTTAGGCTTTTAGGAAAGGTTTCTTATTTGTTACGCAATAATGGTAAAATAAAACATGCATCTGTACAAATAGTGCATATATTTGTGGAATTTGTAATTTTTCAACCAATAGTGCAGGAAATTTATGAATTGACGTAAGAAAAACTGAATCTATATTGATTATGATGACCGACACTATGGTAACATGTGCATCTAGCGACCATGAAGATTCAGCTATAGACAGCTGGCAATGCCCTTTCTGATACTAGATATTGTTTGGTTTGACGCTCTACGGTCATTTTGTGCACCCTTTAGGCTAATTAGACCGCTACCTACAGTTTAATGGGAATTCCGAACCACTCACAAATATCTATGCCGTAGCCAGGATTCGAACCTGAACCTGTGGTACGAAAGGCCAAGGCGCTAGCCAATGGCCCCAGGCCTTAGGCTGGAGGAGGAGAAAAGGAGCTTGTATGCTTCGTACTAGCTTGGTGATGTTTGTCCCAAATTGTAGTGACAAAATATATCCCAAACTGTAAAGGGCCATCTGATCTTTAAATGTAGTAATGTAATGGTAACAGTGACAGAATATGAGTGTTGTATTTGGCTGAGTAATGCTAAATTTGCTATACATCTGCCATTCTAGTGGGAAATGACTTCAGGTCAAACTACCCAGCCTTTAAAAACAACAATTTTTCTCAATAAACAAGGACAAGTACCTATTCCATGTCCATTGAAGTTTGAAGTTCCTTAACTAATAATGCAAATAAATAAAGATAAAAAAGCCCTATTCACACGGGTAAAATTTTAGAACTGTTTACAATTTAGTCCTTTCATACCGAATGATTAGAATAAAATTTCAATCAATGATCGTGCTTTATGGCGAACTTTCTTCGTTGTGTATTCATCAATTCTCATCAAGAAGGCGAAACAATAGCGTTGCTGGGAATGGTGCAATCTCGTTTCTCCATGTTGTGGGAATTTATGGCACGCCTCATAACACAAAGCATATACATGCCACGCACGAGTACATAAATCGCCGAAGAAACATCGTTGTCTTTGCCTGTTGAATCATCTTAAAAAAAACATTAGATCTTTCGTATGAATTTTTTATGAAGTTTTAAAATTTTTTGGAATAGAATGATTTATTTCCCACATAATTAAAAATTATTCAACTACATAAATGGTAGTGAATTTGCAATCATAATTGTAATAAATGAATCAAAATTTGTAATGAATTCAAAAAGACTCTATTATTTGCAAATTTTACAGGCGATGTTATAACTTCATTTGTACAATAATAAACATAGACCAGAGATGTAAAAGCCGCATGTATTTACTGCAACATCTCCACGGGCGCCACATACATAAAAAAATCAGAACATTATCTGTTATTGTTTTTTATCCCACTTGGTTGAAATCAATATCTAGACCAAGTCCATAATCCCCGTGTGTTCTCATGGAAGGGAGGAGGGAGCTCCTATTGTGATGGATCACCCTTAGCAAGAAGTTTGATTTGGCCTCCGTGCCACTGAAGAAAGAAGGCAGTGCTTTCCGGGATGTTTTTAGTGGGAATTACACCAGCATTTGCTTATCGTATAGGAGAGAAAACCCTGAAAACTCCACCATGTAATTCGATTAATAAGGCAAGATGCTGAACATCATAAACGCCATTGATCCTCGTCGTTTTTGAAACGATGTCTACAACAAAACCCCAGGAATTGAGCATCAGCCTTAATGCTCACCTGCGGACGCATGCCATTGCGCCACGAGTCAGGCCAGAATATTATCTAACAAATGTATAAGTAATAAAAATAGCGCAACATTTGTTTCTGTAATAGTCCATTTTTATAATGAGTGTTGTATTATTTGTTTTAATTTTTGTTGTCACCAAGCACAAAAAATGATCAGTTTAATGATTTTAGTCTTTCAGATGTTTGTTGTCGATTCTTATCCCAGTGATGATAGCATGTAGGAGATCTCGGTTTCGAATTCCTCTGGCGGCATCCTTGCTGTTACTGCTTTCAAAAAACGAAAAGACATGTTGGCGATTTGGTGACAATCTGTGTAAGCATCGATAATCACCCTACCTTACAGGAGATTTACAAATTTTCTAACATACCTTTAAAAATCCTACCAGAAGGCAATAACTTCCGCGCATCGGTGGTTATACATCAGTGGAATCAGTACGTCATCAGTATATAAATATATATATATAATTACATCGTAGGTTTCTGATTCTAGGTTAACACGTTATCATTATACATCAGTGGAACGCTAGGACCACTTTTAAAAAAGAAATCTGTATTGAAACTAAAAAGAAAATGTGAATTTTAAATGTATTATCCAGTAACAATCTTGGGCCTGGTGGCCGAGTGACTAGTGCTCTGGAGCTGCAGTGCCACTTTCAATAAAGGTTTTGGGTTCGAGTCCCGGCTGTGCATGATGGAAGTTTAAGTGATTCGGAACCCACTTTAAACCGTAGGTTACCTGTGTAATTGCGGAGCGTAGGGTTGATAACCTACCCTATAAAAAGGAACCATCTCCTGTCTCAAAATCTGGCAATAGATGAAAGACTTTGGCCCACTATAGGTCGTAGTGTTATGGAGTTACGGTTGTTACTAAACTATATACTTTTTTCACAGTATATTTTTAAAGCAGAATTTTTCTGAGCAAAAAATACTATATATATATATATAGTATTTTTGATTCTAGGTTAAACATTTTATTAACACGTTATCATTATATCGTTTAGTCTGCAATAAAATAGAAAACACCGAAAAATTTTTTTTTCTGATATTTAAAATGTTTTACTCTTTTTTTTTTCCTTTTAATACAAAGCTGAAACTTATTCTTTTGTTTTAATCTTTAATCAAAATCTTGATAAACCTTCCAAAAAAAAAATTTAACAATTATAATTTCTGAGCAAAATAGACGTATTATGTGGATCCCCGAAGTGGACGAAGGCATTGACTGCAGCCGTAACTGGGCCGAATCACAGGTGATTTTTGACGCACGTCACGTTCGGACATGCCCCGAGTGCGAGAATCCATTGTTTATTTTAAGAATGGGTTGACCAGAATGTCCTCAATCACGCCTTCGGACGCGGATAGCGGAGAGGTTAATCTGACGCCGAATGGATGTGTAGCTTTTGCCCTTACAAGGCGCTACAAATTGAGATATCGAAGCACGTATTATGACGGAATGATTCGCTTTTTTTTTATCTGTAAGTGTCATTCTTACGAAGGGTGCTAAATAGGTTTAAGATTGAATGCTTGTTATTTGTTCTAGGCTGCAGTAAAATTATTGTTATAGTGTATACAACAATAATTATATATATAATAACAATTTGGATTATAACAATTTCATAATGTAGTGGAAAATAAGTTTTAATATACACATTAAAACATATACACAAATTATTAAGTTTTAATAATGTATGTATGTGTTTAATAATGTGTTTTTGTACTAGGTCATTTTTATCGAAATACAATTATTTTAACTGTTTTTCTTATTGTGGCAGTATGTATTACGTATGGCAGTATGTGTTCTGTTATGTATTTGTTGAATAAAACTAAACGTAGTATAAAATACATTTAACGTGGAGTTTTAACTAAAAATGGTGATAATGAAAATGACTAAAAATGGTATCAATGATAACAAAAATTTGTTTATTAATTGAAATTTTAAATAAATAAATGGTAAATAAAGTACAATACATAATTCTACAATTATTTTGTTTAAAAAACACAACATCAATTCGTGTTTTTTTAACAGCAGTACATATCACATGTACATATCTATGCTAAAAGTATCTCCAATAAAAAGTTGTACAAAATTGAGATTTTAAAGCACGTATTCTGACAGGATATCGAAGAATTGTTTTTTTATATGTAGGTGTCATCAATACGTAGGGTGCTACATCAGTTTAAGATTTGAATTCTTGTCATTTGTTCTAAGTTGCAGTAAAGTTTAATATGATTGTCTTACAGTATACAATTATAACAATAACAACAACATTGTACATATCCGTAATTACAGTGTTTAACACTTTTTAGATTATAACAATTTCATAATGTAGTGGAAAAATAATTTATTGCGCAGTTTGTGCTAGCTCATTACTCTTATCGAAATGCAGTTATTTTATCTGTTATTTTGAATATTTTCTTAATGTAACAGGAAAATCCAGTTATGTATTTCATGAATAAAACAAAACGTAGCACAGAATACATTTAACGCGGAGTTTTAAATGAAAACAGAACAATGATAACAAAAATTATCAATAAAATTATTTATTATTTTAAATTTTACTCAATATGAAATAAATGGTAAATAATGTATAATATATAATTCTACAATTATTTTGTTTAAGAAACACTTAAGAAACACAACTTCAGTTCGTTTTTTTTTTAATGTCAGTAAATATCTAAATTGGAGCCTGATGGCAGAGTGACTAGTTTAATACACAGATTTCAAGTTCGAATCCCGGAGGTACCATGGATATTTGTAGTCGTTCACAATCCACTTCAAACTGTAGCTTACGGTTTAATGCTATTGTAGGGCGTAAAGAAGGCAACCCTACCCCATAAAAAGAAAACATCTTCTGTCTCAAAACCTGCAGGGTAAGGCTGTCAGCCTTATGCTCGGCAGTCATATTAGACCGGAACCTAAAGTTTAAAGTGGATTCCGAATCGCTACAAACATCCATTGCACCACCGGGCTCAAACCCAGAACCTATGGCACCGAGCGCCAGAGCGCTAGTTACTCGGCCATCAGACCCTAAAGTTATACGTAAGCCTCCACAAGTTAAGGCACAACTTTTTTTAGACATTTATCATTAAAAAAGATAAAAATAATAAATATAACAACTAATGTTTATACTGATGATAATAAGCAACAAGAATTATATCCACGATAATTTTATTTGAAAGAATTTTACATTTATAAAGAAGATAGTTATGACTGTTACGTATCTGGAAATTCTACGAAATGTGTCCCGATCATCAATTGTTTTGGTAAAAGATAGCGTTCGTGACTCCTGAAGTATTCGTTTACCCGATTCATTAAGACAGCGAGCGAAAAATCGGCTTATCATAAGCTGGTGTTGTTAGACAGCTTAAAGTTTCTTGCAGTGTGGCCCTAGGGCTGTAAAAAAGATCCAATCCCAAAATCCCTTTCAAAGGAGACATGTCCCGGGTCGGTCATGTCTGAAGTCATTAGCTTTTTTTCGGTATGAAGAAGATTAATCATTTCATTGATGCAGTTCATTTTGTCGCAACAAGATTAAAAATATCTACAACCATAATACGAAGACGTCTTCGTGATTAAGGTTTGCATACAAAATCAATTTGCTTATATTGTATCCCTCTTAAGCGATCATAGGCAACTTCCAGATTGTGTTATCAAGAGATGCAGCAAACCAGACTATAATAAAAGATTGTATTCTTGGTTGACGAATTCAGGTTTATTATGGAGTCGAATGTCTTTGAATGTTTCTTTATGTCGAATGTTATTACGCTTATGAAAAGGAATAAGTCTCTTATGAGGTTTGGAATTAGCGGCATTCATCTAAAGTTAGTCTTAAAACTAATTACTTCGAATAAGATATTCCCCAAAATAGAAAAGATATTATCAAAGAAGACACGCCAAGGAAGAAAACGTTAATTTTACCGCCATCCAATTTTACAGGGTGATTACAAAAAAAAAACTTTCTCGATGTATGAGCCACTTATTATCATACTGTTCACAGAAACTGAAAAATGATTTAAAGTATTTTGAGATACAGTGGGTAAAAAAGTATTGGCAATTGCCTTAATTTATTCATATTGACAAATAAATAAAATGTTATGCAATTTTAGCTGTCGTAATTAAATACAAGACATCTTAGATATATAAAAATAGTAAAAATTTTATTTTAATTTGCATTTTCTACGATTTTTTTTCTTTCAAAAACGAAAATTTGCATGTCAAAAAAGTATTGCAAAGTTTTAACTGCTATCCAAATTTTGTTACATTGAAGTCACGTGTTTCGACTGATAAGAAACTCTACCGGTATAAAGTCTGTAAATCTACTCCAAAAGTATCTATGCATTATTTTGCGATTACTGCAGTAAAATGACTGCAAAATCGAAGGAGTTGGACGTTAGTGTTAAAAACACGATTATTAGGCTCAGAAATGAAGGTTTAACTTATCGTGCTATAGGATTGCAGTTCAATATAAGTTTATTTACTGTCAGAAGTGTTGTAAAAAAGTTCAAGGAAACAGGATCAACGGAAAATAAGACTAGAAGTGGACGACCTCGAATATTTTCTACAAGATAAGAACATGTCAATATTAACAAGGTTAAGAAAAACCCTAAAATAAGTGCACTCAGATAGCTAGAGATGTTGCTTTCACTTCGCAAAAAACTTTCAGCGTACAGACTGTACGGAATGTTTTACACGAGAGAAGTTATTATGGAAGGGCAACTAGAAAGAAACCATTCATCTCGGAAATAAATAGGAGGAAGAGGTTAGATTTCGCAAAATCCCACGTTGATTTATCAGAAGAGTTCTGGAACACAGTTATTTTTTCCGAAGAATCAAAGTTTAACATTTTCGGCAGTGATGGACGCCAAATACAGGAGGATATAGGTATATATATATAGGTATATATAGGTATAGGAGGCCAAATACTGAATTGGAAAAGCAACATTTAACTGCTATTGTAAAACATGGTGGAGGCAGTGTCTTAGTTTGGTGCTGTATGGCAGCTATAGAATTGGCAACCTGCATTTTATTGATGGTATTATGACAGCACGTACATACATTGACATTTTGAGCCATAACTTAAAAATCAGTGCCCAAAATCTTGGATTGGGAACATCATTCGTTTTTCAACAAGACAATGACCCCAAGCATACAGCGAATCTCACCCGTGAATTAAAAACCCCACCTCGTGAATTAAAAACCACCCCTCGCCAATTAAAAACCCACCTCAATCGCCTGACATCAATCCAATTGAAAATTTATGGCACCTGCTGGATCTAGAAATCAAGAAACTTAAAATTTCAAGTAAAGACGACCTCAAACGTTTACTGTTGCAAGAGTGGCACAAAATTCCCAACAGTACAACAAAGACCTTAGTTTCCTCTATGAGAAATAGATTACAAGCTGTTATAGATGCAGAAGGTATGCATACAAAGTACTAAACATATACTGATTTTGTTTTCGCTCATAATTTTGTCAATTTCATAATTTTGCCAATACTTTTTTATCATGTAAATTTTGGATTTTCTCGTAGATTTTGACTAAAAAAATATTTAAATGAAAATTTCGTTATATTTGTTTGCCCTTTCTCCTTCTGTAATCGCTATGTTAAAATAAAATTTGTAAACATACTTTGTTAGCAAATAAGCAAATATGATGATTTATAGACAATTGCCAATACTTTTTTTATCCACTGTATACGCTCAAGAATCATACGAAAAGCGACAGTTAAACTCTAACCGTTACAGTGGTAAGATTTTGAAAATTTACAATGGTAACACCAATTGTTTTTTTTTAATTGCACTGTGATCTCCATATGAAAAATCATAAACAGCGTTGGAACGGTACCTGTAGCAAGAAAATCGCGGGCGCTGAGAGAGACTAAGAAAAAAATGAATAAAGACAGAGAAGCAACAGAAATAAATCAAGTTTCATTCTCTTAAGTACAAGCATTATTAATAAACGAAAAATGGAAAAAAAAAAAAATTCAGTTAACATAAATACGAAGTAACTGTTATGTACTAGAGGCCTGATGGCCGGTTGACTAGAGCTCTGGCGCCCGGTGCATGGATGGTTGTAGTGGTTCGGAACCCACTTTTAAACCGTAGGTCCCGGTCCAATACAACTGCGGAGTGTTCGCTGACCACCCTACCCTGTAAAAAGAAAAATATATCCTATCTTGAAATCTGCCAACAAGCAGACGGCCTTAGCCCACCATGGGGCTGTTGTGCTAATGAAGTAGAAATGTAATTTATTATTTTTACATAAAATGTTGACTTTTACATAGAATGTATTTTGCGACGTGGTAGTAACATTTGTGGTCAATGGAATTTAATTCCAAATATATTAATTAAAAAATCACAATAATTCAGTTATATTTGAAAGATTTGATATTTAAACAAAGAGGATGAAATACTGACGGAATTTTTCAACAGGAAAGTTGCAGGAATAGCTTTTTCCATGTAGATACAAATGAATAGCATCAATGGGTTAATATAATTGACTATACTATACGCCAATCGGATATTTAAATCGCTTCAGAACAGACAATTGACAACCGAATTACTAGAATTATAATTTCACTTTCCCTAGTGGGTCACCGATTAAACCATAATAAGTGTCCACCGTTTTAATTTTCCACACCGCCGATTCATAACCGGTGTTGATTCCATTCATTCATTGAAAGAAAACTGTTTTTATTATTTTCCCTTGAGCTGCTTGTGACGTCACGTTGATTTCATCTCGCTCAGTGAGTGGGTCATGATTCATGCGGTTCAGGCAGCGTGGCGGATGGAGGTTACGAGTTGAACGCTGCTCAGCTGCAGGAATTATTCACTTTACTTTTCCTAATTAGCACTTGAAAAGAGATGAATTCGCTCACCGAAAGAGAAATCTTCACAGTCTGGTGGCCGACTTAAAACCAAACATAACGACTTCAATGAATGATGAGAAGGGAAAATAAAAGCAGCAACAAAATATTTTTTAATGAAAGTTTTTAATTGAATGGGTTTTTTTAGTTTATGACCTACTTAGCGATAATTTAGAAGTAAAACATGTTTATAACTAATCGAGTTTTAACTATTTTGCTTTAGCCAGAAGGTGGAAAATAAGACGTAAAGGCGCCAGCCAATACAAAGAAAAAGGCGTCAAAATGACGCAAAAGGAAGAAATTTTCATTCTATTAAGGATTATGAATTAATATGACTTGATTTAAATTATACAAAATAAAAAATAATAATTAATTGTTGATTGTGGTTTCCATGAAATTTACAACACATAATTTTACTTTTTTTTTTTGTCAAATATAAGATTAATGATGTTGATTAAAAATTTTAAAAACAGTAATTTGTGAAATTCATATAAAGGTTACTGATAACACCGACATACTAACTTGAGATGAATTGTACACAGAACTTAATTTAGAACTACGGATAATAAATAAATCTCGAAATCCACACATAAAACTTCAAATATATTTTTAAACATATATATATATATATATATATTATCTATCATGTATATATATATATTATTATCTATATCTATAATGAAAAAAAAAAAAAAAGTAAAAATTAAAAAAAAAAAAAAAATAGATGCGTAATATTAATACATCTTTTAAGTATTTTGTGAAATTTTTGTAATATTAGTCAATTTTTTGATTGAATGATATTTTAAAAATATTTATGCCTAAAATTCCTAAAATATTATTCCTAAATAGTTAATGATGACTGTACATTTTTATTTTTATGTTTAATTTCAATATTTTTACTAAATAACATTTATTTTAGAGCAACTTTAAAATGGAACAAGTTTTTGGCAATAAATATCAGAGATAAAAAATTACTGTTACGGGTCGGACATCCCATGAGTAGTCTACTCATGGATGGAAGGAAAGGGGGTCGCTTCTGTTGGAATACCCGTAAGTAGAAGTCTGACTTGGCTCCGAACAGCTGAGGAAGGAGGGTAGTATCTACCGGGTAGACTTTTAGGGTGAGCTACTCCATGGGCGACAATACAGAAAACTTGCACAGATAGTCTGACTAATGAGGCAAAAAGCTGAACATCACAAACGCCATCGAGTCTTCTCGTTTTTGAAACAGTGTCTACAATAATGCTACAAGTGGATGGAACCTCGGCTCTAATGCTCACCAGCGGCGCATGTTGCCACTGAGTCACAAATCGAGCAAAAAAAAAAAAAATTTCCGTTCATAAGGATCCTGCATATAGACTAGCACATTAATGACAAATAAATCTGATTTTCTAGTCTGAAATAAAACTGACATTGAATAACATAATAATTAAAGATTTATTTTTTTCATTAAATTAAAGTTGGATATTTTTGAATCTTTAGTCAAAACCTGAAAATATTTCAAAGATTAACAACTACATTTACGTATTAAGCAAAATGTTCATATGATAGGCGAGAGTGGAACTTTGTTTCTTCGACGAAAAAAAAGGTTGTGGAATCGATCATCGTCTTTACTTAATGACAGAGCAATAGGGCGGAGGTTCAATCCACTTTCATTATTGTTGTAGACACTGTTTAAAAAAAAAACAAGAAGACACGATGGCATTTGGGATGATCATCTTGCCTCGTGAATCGGATTACGTGGTAGGAGTTTTACTTGTTTATTCCCATACGATACGCAAATGTGATGAGTTCCCTATAAAAAGTCCTCTCGGAAGGCACTGCCCTTCTTCTTCAGCTGCACGTAGCCAAGTCTGACTTCTACATACGGGTGCTTCATCACAACAGAAACTGCCTCTCTTTCCCTCCTTCCATGAGACCACACGGGTTCTTGGACCTGGTCTAGATATGACTGTCTGACAAGTGGGATAAAAACAGAAACTTAATGACAGTCTCTATTTAGGTATGTTTGGAGAAAAATAATGGTGGACGTTTTTGAGTACAATGGATTGTTAATTGTAATTAATTTTGCAAACTGTTGCAAAAACTGTAAGTAATTTCTTAAAAATAATTTTTTTTTCATTTAATTCCTTCATAGAAAAATATAATAAAAACAAGTAATAAGAAACAATATCATAAACAATTTGCAATATTTTAAGACTTAAATTTTAAATTTAAAAATTTATACGCACAACTATTTTTGATTTAAACATCCCTGTAACAGCATAACACAATAAATGATACAATTAATAATAATAAATAATTTACTTACAAATGAAAATGTTAAGAAATGAAGAGAGCACTCAATATTAATATGGCGATAAATCTAAAAATAATTAGACGATAGAATTTGTATGATTTTTTTCCCGTTTCGTAATAATAAAGAAGTTTTATGGAATGAAGGGGAAAAAAAAAAGGTTTTAATAATTTAAAAAAAAAAAAATCTCAGACGGTGTTTTCAACAGATTGTGTTGAAATTCAAACTGTGGTAGATTATGGCATAGTACCCTACCACATGTAATCAATCATATTCTCGGAAATTCATGCATCAGTGGGACTGATGCAATCATGGCGCCACGGGACTGCACATAATCTATTGAAGCGTTTCAGAAAATTTCAAGAAAAAGATTTTAGATTAGACCGAAATGTTTTTAATAGCATTCTGCAAAATTGACGTATGGAATATTTCAAAATTAACATACACATACGTGCGCCCGTATACACCCACATATCATTAATCATCCCCATACGACAAACACTATAGGTTTGGTATGTCGCTCTGCGGTCATTTTGTGCACACTTAGGGCTAATTAGACTGGGACCTGCAATTTAAAGTGGAATCCGAATCACTCACAAACATCCATTCCATCGCATGGATTCGAACCTGGAGTACCAAAAGACCAGAGAGCTAACCAATTGGCCATCATGCCGCAAACACTATAGGAGTAATAATAATAAAAAAAAAAATTCAAAAATACGAAAATAGAATAAGAAATAGGCAATTCAGAAAATCAGCAAAACAATTAAAAAAATTGTAGATAGCTTTATTGGGGAATACGAATCCTGAGGAATTTATATACAGCCAACTATGTTTTTGCACGGAGGATAGGAACAGCATGAAAGAATTCATAAAAAAAAAAATATTTTGAAACTTCATAAGTAGCAATATAATTTGTTTACAACACATTGAAAAATTTTTATGTAGTAAATTGTTATGTAGTAAAAATTGTTATGTAGACCGCATAAAAAAGTACCATCTAGAAAATATGTAAATCAAATCCTCAAGATGTAGCATTACCTCGCATCTAATAATATTCGTGGTAATGGGACGATATAATATCAGGTGGGTCATTTGGTGGATTCTTTAAAAATTTGCATTGTAGGTATGTACGGGTCTCACGTTCGTGCGACAGATTGTGGTGTGCAGGTTGGGCAACCAGATTGTTACTGGGTGTAGTTGGGTTGAGATACTTGAGGTACAGGTTGGAGAATAAGCAGCTTTATTTACACATTCACAAACACCACCAATATACAATTAGAGACGAATAATATTTAACACGTTTAAAGACAGATAATTATAGATTCATGAAAGGACTCCATTTTTAAGCCGAAATCACGAAACTCGGATATGCGCAATGCACGAAATATACTTCCTTTCTCGGCTAAAGTCTGTATGCCAACTAAAGTGCCAGGATGAGCTAAATATATTTCCTTTGGGACGAGAGAATGCAAGCTAAACTTTTTCTTAGCGAGAACGCCGGTTGCGCTGTACTTCCTCTCGGGTGAGAGTCTCGAGGCCGACCGACCATTTTTCCTGAACCCCGCTCTTGCCAGTGTGTATGAGGAAGAACAGTTACAGTTAACTGTTGTTTTCTTTTTTGAATTACATCTTTATTCATAATATGCATTTGAAAGAATTTTTTTTTATGTACCGAACAAAATAAAGGTTTAATTGTATTTTCTTTGAGATCTTGTGTAATTGTGTGTTTCAATTTCCTCATTGTAGCGCATGCACTTCGAATTTTGAAGTCATTCATTTCCCATTTTTATTTTTTATTTTTAACAACTCTGTTGATGGCACAGATTGAGAAGCCAATGAAAATGTATACATAATGAATGCTACTTTTATGGCTTTGATACATAAACTTGTTTTTTAGAGTCCCTGTCCTTGATTTCGTTCGTGTCGCATAACATTTTCTGATAATTTATGTCCTCTTAAAATCTATTTCTCTCTCTGTATACATATGGCGCTCGGTACCACAGGTTTCGGGTTCGAGTCCCGGTGGTGCCATGGATGTTAGTAGTGGTTCGGAATCCACTTTAAACTGCAGGTTCCAGTCATGTTAACAGTCTACAACCCTACCCCGTAAACAAAGAAGACATCTCATGTTTCGAAATCTGCCCGTGGGCAGCCTGTCTTGGCCCACCATGGGGCTATTGAGCCAATCATGATGAGATATATATTAATGTGCAGAGAGGACTTGATGGCAGAGTGACTACCCCAAGCTCTGGTAAGTGGCTCGGTTCTACAGGTTTATGGTTCGCGGTGCCATGAATATTTGTAGTGGTTCGGAATCCACTTCGGACGTCACCAACGTATTTAAATCCGATCTCCTTCCTTACAAATTAGCTGCTTACTTAACTGCTGAGTCCCGCGTCGGTCAATACAATTTAATTTTAAATTTGTGTTTTCAGTTTTATATTTATAGTAATATTCTGAGCGTAGTTTGTAAGATTTCGTGTTAAATACGCAGCAGTATCCTCACTGTTTCAATTAAAGTACTTATTTCCTTTTCTAGGACATTTAAAACTTAAAAAAATTTCTCTTATGGTTAACATCCTCATTTTCAACATCCTGATTTCATGCAGATGTTTTTCTTTACATACATGCTCGTAGAACCGTTTTTATGTAAATTTACGACTCCCTACTTTCGGAAATCACAATGTGGGAGGAAGCAAAAAAAACCCCACCAAGATTTAAATTTATGCAGGGATGGCTTTTGTTTCATCGTTAAGCAGATGTGCTATATGTTGCCGCATTCGGTTACTAAAATGTGTTCGAATAGAGATTTTATAAAACCATTATTATGTGAGATGAAACAATTTGATGCTACCTGATGACCAATTAACTAATTGGTGAGTGGGTCGGAATCTCCTTTAAAGAATAGGTTCCGGTTTAATTAGACTAAAGTGTGCAAAAAAGGACTATAGAGCGATAAACTAAAAAGAAAGAATTTGATTGATTTCTTTTGAAATTTTCAATGATTTATTATTTAACGAATAAAAAATAGTCATAGAATACTTTTGTGCGTTTCCTTGGTTACCTTTTAACAGAATATGACAAATTAATATACAATATATACAAACTAATACTACTATTCAATGTGTTGCAAACAATATATTTTTTTTTTGTGTGGTATATAAAAAAAATTATCAAGTGCATATTATGAATGAAAAATTAATTAAAAAATGAATTAAAAAAGAAAACAAAAAATTGCTGTCAAAATAACATGCAAATTAAAAAAATCTAACAGATGGTTCACCCGATATTATAGCGTCCTATTACTACGAATCTTATTAGATCTTGCGGTCCCTATCCTCAGCACAAAAACAGGTTTAAATGTGTGTAGTTTTTGAAAAACAATTCTTATCGTAAACACCCCAACATTGCAGAAAGGTACAAAATGAATTTATCGTAACTCAATCATGATGGATTATAACTTGATATTTCGTGATGATAATGAAATCTATAACACGAAATCACAAAAACAGGTTTGACTCTAAGCCCTTTTACACATCATGCAATCGACATCGATAAATATCTTTCATGAAAATATTTAAATATATTTTTAAAAATCTACATCAAATTGGTTAACATAATCATAATTTAAAATCAAAAGATTGATAACTACAAATTTTCCCTTTTTTTTTAGTATGGAATATGCTTTATAGATAAGGCCAGATTAAAAAGTAGTACTTTCCAAACAAGGAGTGTTCGGTTTATAACATATAAGAGATGCCAAATAGAAAATTTTTGTATTTATGCCTGGGACTAATACGAAAAATGTATTGGTTTTAAATTTGGCCGATTTTATTTTTGTTGAACTTACATGGAAGATGAAAGGGAGATTTATGCCCTCCTGGGACTTTCAGGGGTAGCTGTCCCATATTTGCATGTCGAATGAGAGAAAACTCTTAAAAAACTCCACATCAACTTAAGCGCAAATACATGACGTTTATAAATGCTACCACAATTGTATTAACGGATTCGAAATTTAGTCCTTTCGCTTGAGTTCTTATTATCTCTGGCAACGAGGCCGCTACCATAGAACTACGCAAGACGATCATGTCGTTATCTCAAATAGGTAGGTGTATTCTGCATGCCAAATGATAGAAAACGCCTTAAAATTTCAATCGGATATCCCGGCAGTGATGTGAGATTGCACAGATCGGCATTGGAATCTTCTCGTTTCTAAAAAGACTATCACATATTGCGCATGGCTTACTACTGTGTTCAAAAAAGTAAGACCAATTTTCAATTTAAAATTCCCGGGGATTATGGAATTTCAATTTTTTTCTTTTTAAGTTGCATTAAGTTGAAATTTCACGTCAAAATATTCATTAGTGTATCAGTTACGCTTGACTTTGCCAAACGCTGAAACTGATAACGGCGATTTTTGAAATGTCTATATGAATTGAGCAAAGAACTTGCATTCAATTTTGTTTGCGGAAACGTATAGAATGTTGCAGAAGGCATGCATTGAGGATTGTAAAAAAAAAGTTGGCATAAGTGCATTGTGTCCGGTGGGATTACTTTGAAGGCGATGAAATAAATTTGGAAGAATAAATAAAGAGTTTTCGAAAAAAAAAAAAAAAAAATAATAATTAGTTTTTACTTTTTGGGCACAATAGTATTTCGTTACTGTCCACATCATGCAATTAAATCAGTGAAATAAATCCGTTGTCTTTGCCACTCAGATAGTAAGTTTACTATGTGTTTACGACGATCTTTGGCAAACTTGTTTGCGTGGGAAAAAAGTCATGTAACCACAAATCGCGCTGTTTTCGTCGATTCCCACGAAATGAGCGATAGATTACTTTAATTTGGAATTGAAGCTACCGGAGGATGAAAGTTGCACATGCGTGCAGTGATAAATTCATTGAGTGGCAATGGCGGTTTGGTTTGACGGTTTTCATGCTGAAGATAACGAGACAAGCCTCTTCAAGTCTTCTGCAGACCTGCAAGTGGATCCCGAACCTCAACTCTCCTTCGTGTAGCTTCTCACGTTACCACTGAGTCCCGAATCAATATACTCTGAGGCATATATTTCTTTTTAAAATTCGAAAGAGATATTACATACGTTACGGGTGAAAAATTGTCATATAAACGATATTGATTATATTTTTAGGTGCTTATATTGGAAAAAAATGAAAAAAAAAGTTCTGTTCCTTATAATTTTATCATAAGTTGCAGTTTAATTTTAAGTATGTAAAAAAGCAAGTATATAATTATATAAGAAGCAAGAAAGTATATATATATATATATATATATATATATATATATATATATATATATATATATAAATGATGATTTCTTTATCCTTTATATTATATATATATATTATATATATATATATATATATATATATATATAATATAAAGGATAAAGAAAGTATTATTTATATGAGTTTGAAAAACATGATTTATTAATAGAGTAAACTAATATATTCTGGTGCTCGATGCCACAGGTTTCGAGTTCAAGTCTCGGTGGTGTCATGGATGTTTGTAGTGGTTCAGAATTCACTTTAAACCGTAGGTCGTGGTCTAATATTACTGTAGAACGTTGGGCTGACCCCCTACCCCGTAAAAAGAAAACATTTCCTGTGTCGCATTCTGCTAGTAGGCAAACGGCCTAAGGCCTACCATAGGGTTGTTGCGCCAATGAAGAAGAAGAAGAAATATCTTAAAAGCTAGTATCATAAAAAAGAAGACCAGTAAATAAGTACAATCCTTCAATATTTATTCAAGGAAAAAGCTTGAAAAGATATTTTGAAGTTTAAACAAAAACGTCATTTTAAAGTATTGCAACTTTTATATAGTATCTTTAATTCATTTATTATTTATTCAACTAAAGCAAAAAAATGTAATTTACACAAATTTATAGATTAATAAAATAAATATTGTTTTTCCACTATTTCACTCTTTTCAGTTAATTGCAGCAAAAATATGCAATCTCTTTTGTGAAAAAAAAAAAAAAAAACCTTACATGATAGAAAAATAAAAATGGATTTCATTTTTGAAATCACTACTGCAAATAACTTTAAAAAAATCTGGTCATTGTAGTTAAACAATTTATGATTTTTTTTTGCATAACTGTGTTACCATTAAAATAATATGAACATTCAATGTCAAAAGCAAATTTTTTGTAAAATATTATTTTATTATTTATTTGAACACGTGCCTGCTTACCTTTCACTTGAATGAATAGACACTAAACGGATTTGTCATTGTGCGGGTTCGGTTTTATTTCTTTTTTAACTCTTTGCAAGATCAGCGATAGCAGTTTTTATTGATCTTTGAACGATGGCCTCTACGAACGACCGTTAAAGTAATCAAATAACAGGCACTCACTTGTAGCCGTATCAATAGCGTGGTGTGAGTTTAATCTTTTTTTATAAAGTGCATTGATCAAGAAGTGACTTTAAGATTTGATAAAAACGCTTAGGTTAAAAATAGATCAATATTCATGATTAAAATTTTTTTGAAGTAGCCGTTTGTTGCAGAAATTAAGTATATTGTAGCATTTTTAAAATTTGAAAAAAAAAAACAAACAAACACGTTAATACTTTGTTTGAAATACAAAGAGAAATAATACCAAATATAATAATACAAAGTTTTACCATTTAAAAGATTCTTTTGAAATGGTGCTAGCCTTGGTACCACAGGATTCAGGTTCGAATATTGGAAGTGACATGGACGTTTGTTGGTTGTTCGAAATTCACGTTTAACTGTAAGTTCCGGTAAGCCCAAAGTGCGCAAAAGATGACCGTAGAGCAAAAATCGATCCTATACGGCAGCTGCGCGCGTTACCACAGAGCCACAAGTTACACGTACGCACGTTACCACAGCCCTATGAACAAGAGTCATATTAGACCGGGATCTACGGTTTAAAGTGAATTCATAGTCTCCAAACAAGCATCCATAGCACTGCCAGGAACACGAACCCCGAAAATTGTGTGGCACTGAGCGCCAGGAACGTTAGTCACTCTGCCATCAGACCCCAAATCACCAATTTACTAATGTTAAATATCTTCCTTTTAGGACTTCAACCCCGATGAAACTTTAAACCAGTGGTTCTCAAAATATGAGGATAATGAGCAAATAGTTTAAAACAGGAATTTAACAAATTTTTAAATAGAAATTATATAACCTCAAGTAAACGGCAAAAAATAACAGCGATTTATGAATTTAAATCATGATTTTAAAAATTTAATATATCATGAATTTAAAAATTCTTAATTATTGCATTGTTTTGTAAAGATGCCAAGTTTTAAAGTCTGAAATCAATATTTTTATCAGCAATAGTGCATTGTACAAAAGTATATTGTATTTGTACAGATGTATGTTTATATTTTACCATTATCATGTAACAAATTAAAAAAATAAGAAACCACCTAACAGCTTAAAGATATTACATAGCACATACAAAAAGACCTGAAGTCTAAAAAAAAAGACTTTTATTTCATTAATTACATTTGACATTTAAATATTTGATTACTTTTACAGTACAAAATCAATTATTTGTTAATTATTAATTTTTTATTGTTATATATCAACACATGTATTGGCTAATACAACTATGTAAAAAAATTTCTGCCTACAAATATTCTAAATACTTTAATTTAAACCCTGATATTTATATATTTCTTATACAAAATAAAATGCATAAAACAATAAAATTATTATAAGATTTAATGATAAAACTGTAGTGGAAAATAAATTCTCTTATTAAGGAAGTTAAAATAAAAACAATTATCTAACGCCAACAAGGAACTATCATGTTTATTTATCAATTTATCATGCTACGAACAAAAACGGATTGTATAATAGAAAAGATCTTAATAGAAAGCGTATCAATTATTGTTATACTTAAAGATAATTAATGAAAAATCAAAATAAACAAAAAATCCATTGTCCTTATTGTCATGGTATCTTTGTTTTCTTTTTAAAAATTTGTTATGTAAGATTCGCTAAATTGTTAACAACTTGAAACATGAATATTTTCTTAGTATATTATATATTCAGTACGTTTTAAAGACAACTGTCGCAAGGAAGCATGCTAAGAATTTAAATGAGCTTGAAGTGTAAATATATTAATTAATTTTTTTATCTAAATCTCATTCTTAATTTGTTAATAAATATTTGTGAATTAAAGATTATGTATAATTCATATTGTGCATGTTTGGCATTTATCAGGACAGATTATTATATAAAAAATGCAAACGATTTATTAAAATAACAATTCTATATCGTTATTGTAAATTCGATTATTCTAAAAATATCAAGAAAATAATTTAAAAAAATTTTTTTGCAGAAAAAAGTTTAAATGCTTCTTTAAATTCAGCATACTTTTTAAACGGCATTTATATACATATATAAAATATGTTGTATTATATCATTATTATAACATATGTATGTATATAACAGTATATAAATATGTATTATAAATATATATATATATTTATATATATATATATACACATATGTAAAATATGTATTATATTTGCATATATATATGTGTAGCACATTATATTTACCTATATGCGTAACATATTTATATTATACGTTACGCGGCTAATATTTTGAAATTTTAATTTTTAATATAATGGATATAAAAATAAATAAATTACTAATGCATTATTTAATTATATTTTGCAAAAATTTATTGCTAATTAATATATATATATATATACGTTTGTTTAAATATATAATGTATTATATTTAATAATTTTAAAATATCAATAAAATAATTTAAAAATATTATTTTTGCATTAAAAAGGTTTCTATTTTTTTTGCAATTATTTTTAAATGCCACATATACATTAAAATGTACATATAAATATTATATTATATGTATATACAAATGTATTATAATATTATAACATATGCATTGTATGTATATAATACATATAAATAAGCACACATAATCATTTAGTTCTTATTTAAAAATTTTAGAAACTGAACATTTATTTTTTACTAGAATCTAACATCTAAGAATTTTAAATTTAAATTTACACAATGAGTAAGCTAGAATTATTTTGCAAGCTGTAATTTAAGTCCATAATTACAAAATTCTTCGTCAGGTCAAATCTTTTGTCCAAACACAGACATGGAAAAAATTAAAGAAAATTAAAATTACATACAATGTATTTTAAAAAATAAAAAGAATGATAATAAAAGGAAACTTCATCAAAAGATCTTTTTTGGAAGAGACTTATACAAACCCATAAAAGACTCCTTTGAAGTTCCCAGAAAATGCATTAAAGATATTCAAATAAAGCCGGGCGGAATGGTGGCAACAGTTGAAATCGTCTGCTACCTTGACAAGATAAAAGAGGTGACCCGACGCCTATTATTCTTTTTTTAACAATGTCAATGCAAAGTTATTATGGATCATTCTTTCGTAACTCTTATTCTCGGTCAATTTTATTTTAACCTTTTCTTGATTTTATCTTACAAAAAAAAAAAAAAAAAAAAATAAATAAAAAAATAAATAAATAATGCATCCTTATTCAAATAAATTCGTCTCAGAAACTTACATTTTCTTATTTATTTAAATACAACTTGTTCAAAAATTTGTATTACACTTTACAGAATAATTTTTTTACGTTGAATATACAAATTTTTAATAACGAATGAATAAATTTAGTAATTTGTTTTCAATATAATCATGAGTCAATGATAGTGCAATAGTTTGATTCCTACCAGTGGTATGCTACAGTCATAGCTATTATAAACTAGTAAACTTAGCGGAAAAATTGTAACTACTGAATAAACTATAGTGATAGAGTATTAGAGTAAAAAATTGACTGATTTGTATAAATTTTTTTCCTGCATTTGTGTGTCTTTATCCCAGGGTCAGTTACCCCTGAAAGTCTTTCCGAAAGCTTTATTCTCCTTCTTCATATACATGTAAGTCTTCCTGGTTAATGCTAATTGTGTCACAATTAATGTGTAACGCAATCCAAAGTGCCCAACTTTGAAACAAATGTCCATAATTTTAATACTTTAAATCTTTAATTTTTATTAACTGTTCAAATAATAATAAAAGTTTATTTTTACATTAAAAAAATCCATCAAATTAACAAAAAGTAGTTTTATAAATATAATAGTATAAATTGTGATATAAGTATAAATTGTTATAAATTATAAGTTATACATTTTGACACAAAGGATTCAATAACTATTACTATTATTTTTGAATTTCTGATCCATTTTACTTCAATTTACCAAGTTTTAAATTCTATCATAATAATTATCAACTATAAACAATAAATTGTTACAAACAATACAATTATTATTTTTAAAATACTTTAATTATTTTATATTTAAACATTTTAATTTCTGTTTAAATTTTTTTTTTTTTAATAAAAAAATATTTTGAAAGTAATAATAATTGTTAACTTTGTTTTAATTTTTATCAAATAACAATAATAATAAATTCTACAAAATATAAGTTTGTATTAGAAGCATAATAATTGTAGTATAACACAGCATAATGACTTGAAATACAAAATGACCTGAACTGCATTAAACTAAAAGAAGACAGAAATACAAACAAAATTGTTGGTTATGTATAGCTTCATTAAATATTTAATGAGGGCAAAAAGTGGCATCTAAGGAATAATGATTATTTTGTGTGAAAAATAATTTATTTTAAATTAAAATTCATTCATACTTTAATTTTAACCAAATAAACACTCTTTTCGAATGTTATGGAAATAATTTAAACAACTCGTGTTTTATTTTCCACTACGAAAAAAACATTTTAATTGATAATAAAATGCTTTATTTATTTTTCTTGTTAATTCAAGCATTTCGTTTTAATTAAGGATCAAAACATATATATATTTTTGATCCATTCAGATGATAATAACTTATTATATATTTATTATATTATCTTTATTACATTTATTATTTTCCATTGTTAATAAATTATATTAACAAAACAGCCAAACAGCTGCGGTTGGCGAACGATAATAACTTATTAGGTACCGTTAAATTACCAAAAATTTATACGTTTTTTAATTTTAATCAAATTTTCGAATGCTATAAAAATAATTCAAACAACTCGTGGTTTTTTAATTAATACAAAAAAATTTCAATTGATAATAAAATGTTTTATTTATTTTTCTTGTTAATTCAAGCGTTTCGTTTTTAATTAAGGATCAAAACATATATAATCTACTAAAAATACAGCAAACATACGGCAGACGATAATTAATGAAGATGCCGAAAACCCATATAAAAACATCAGCTGACCTTGCTGACACAGCGGGGATCACGCAATACATGCGTGGGAAGGCCTCACTATGACGTCATGCTAGAGTTCCAAGACGGTTTAGGAATTCGATTTTTGCTTAACAGGAAGAGATAGCCGCTGTTTGATCGAGACGATTTCTTTTGGAATTTTATTTAATTTAAAATATTGAGTCTCGTAGATTCCAGAAACAATCTTAAATAAAAATATAAGAATAATAAAAGTAAAATTTAGAATACATTTTTTAAAAATTGTTGGAGAAAAATAAAATTTAGTTTTTGAGGTATTGTGAAAAAATAAATATATTAAAAAAAAGTCGTATGCTCTTTATAGATTGATGAAAATGAAAAAAAAAAAATTTTTTTTTGCCTGAACTTAGGTTTAATTTTTAAAAATTATGAGTGATTATTTATTATTATGATTTATTTTTTCTAACTAATTAAATACTATTTCTTATTTTGAAGATAAGCTTTAAAAAAGAATTTTTTTAAATGAATAAAGTTTTGTACAAAATTTAAATATAAATCAGGATTTAAATAAACCAATTTATGTAATAATAATAACTTTTTGCATTATAAATAAAATTATTAAAATAATAATTTTTTTATATACTTGAAAGATAATGTATATTAGTTACATATTTTAAATTACATATTATTTACATATTTAAGTTACATATTATTTACATATTTTAAAGTTACATATTATTTACATATTTTAAGTTACATATTATTTACATATTTTTTCAATATTGTTACATATTTATACAAATAATTTATTTTAAAATTATGTAGTAGATAAAATTACAAAACGATCTTAATAATCAAATATTTTTGAATTGATAAAATAGATTAAGATTGTACAAGTAAATACAGTAAATACAAGTTCAAGTAAATACAAATAGATTAAGATTGTACAAGTATAAGATATTTATACAAGTAAGTGTTTTTTTTTTTTTTTAAAATTAGGTAGTAGATAAAATTACAAAAACATTCTTAATAATCAAATATTTTTATGGATTGATATGTTTTCCAAATCAAATATAAAACAATTAAAATTTCCAAATTTTTTGAAATTCGGACACCCAGGCACACTTTCAAAAAAAAAAAAATTCTTACCTGTAATCAAAAGTATTATAAAAAATCCTGAATGGAATTCAAAGTACTTGACAATCGTTTTTTGAAACACAAAAATTCCGGTATTCAATTATGAAAAAAAGAAGCAAAAAATAAAATATATATACATATATTCCACACGACACAATCAAGTTTTGTTATTCTTCTTTACTACCGGATACGTTCCGAACTGATCGCCGGCCTCGCGACGTATGAGAATGGCGAAACCTCACGGAGTGACAGCTGTCTATAGAGACACAACAAGCGAACACCAACACGACGGCTCTGTGGGTGGACGAATAAATTGCGTTTCGTTTCGCGCTAGATAAATTACACCGCTCTGTCACGGAAAAACAGTTTTACCCTTGAAAAGAAGCCTACGATAAATTTTTCGTTCTTATCAGAAGGAATCACGAACAATGCCTAGATTGTAATATCGATCGTTCTGATTAAAACGGCGGGAAAAAGAATAAAAAACAAAGATTAGATTTTTCGAACGAGATAGTAAAAAAAAAAGAATTTTTTTTTTTTTTTCCATTTTTTTGTACGGCTTTTTGATATCTTACTGTTCTGAGTTTTCCGGCATTGTGTGGATATATTTTGGGAAGCAATTTTGTTCTAATTATTTTATTTGTTCGATTGTTCTGCCAAGTTCAGTTGTATTAGAATAATTTTGGTATTCTTGTAGGATGTGTATATAGTTGTTTAAAGATATAGGGGGAAAAAATTCTACGAGATTATTTTTTAAAAATGCAGATAAATAATTTTAGTGAAGTAAAGAAAGTTATAAAGTATCTTATTAATAATAGACGAATTAATAAAATAAAATATAATAATTAAAAAATATAATATAACTTTATAAAAATAAAGGGTATTATTAAAAATAAAAATTGCCGTTTTCGGTATAGAAAATTTTTATGTTAATATTCAAAAAATAAATAAAAAACATACGAAATCACGAACAATGTCTACATTGTAATATCGATCGTTCCGATTAAAACGGCGGGGGAAAAATTAAAGAATAAAGATTAAATTTTTGAACTAGATAGTAAAAAAAAGAATTTTTTTTTTTTTTTTTGTAAGGCTTTTTGATATCTTTACTGTTCTGAGTTTTCCGGCATTGTGTGGATATATTTTGGGAAGCAATTTTTGTCTAATTATTCTATCTGTTCAATTGTTCTAGTTCAATTGTATCAGAAATAATTTTGGTATTCTTGTAGTGGTATTCTTGTATATGGTTGTTTAAAGATTTAAGGGACAAGAAAAAAAAATTTTGCAATATTATTTTTAAAACAAATTCAGATAAATAGTGAAGTAATGAAAGTTATAAAAGTTCTTTAATTAATAATAAACGAATTAATAAAAGAAATATAATAATAAAAAATAAATAAAATAAAAATTTATTAAAAATATAATATTAGAAAAAGTTAAATAAATAAATAATAATAGGTTTGTCTTTTTGGTATAGAAATTTTTATTTCAATATTCAAAAATAAGAAAATTTAAGTGACTAGAATAGAATTGTTGTATAGAAGTATGTTGATATATTTTACGAAGCAATTTTATCTAATTATTCTATCTGTTCAATTGTTTTAGTTTAATTGTATCGGAATAATTTTTTATTCTTGTAGGATGTATACGATTTGTTTAAAGATATAAAGGAGAAAAAAAATTCTACGAAATTATTTTTAAAGTAAAGAAAAGAATTTTTAGAAGTAAAGAAAGTTATAAAAGTATCTTATTAATAATAGACGAATTAATAAAACAAAATATAATAAAAAAATAAATTACATATAAAAATAAAAGTAATATTAAAAATACAAAAAAATTTGTCTTTTTCGATATACATTTTTAAATTTTAATATTCAAAAATACATAAAAATTTTTAAAAAATTTAAGTGAGTAGAATAGAAGTATTGTTGTTGTGTAGAAGTGTGTTGATATATTTTGTGAAGCAATTTTTGTCTAATTATTCTATCTGTTCAATTGTTCTAGTTCAATTGTATCAGAAATAATTTTGGTATTCTTGTAGAATGTATATGGTTTTTTAAAGATATAAGGAGAAAAAAAAATTCTATGAAATTATTTTAAAACAAATTCAGATAAATAGTGAAGTAAAGAAAGTTATAAAAGTTCTTTTTAATTAATAATAAACGAATTAATGAATAAAAATATAATAATAAAAAATACAATATAAATTTATAAAAAATAAACGTAATATTAAAAATACAAATAAATTTGTATTTTTCGATATAGAAAAATTTTTTTTATTTTAATATTCAAAAATAAATAAAACAAAAACACAAAAAGTTTTAAGTGAATAGAGTGGAAGTGTTATTGTATAAAAGTATGTTGATATATTTTGTGAAGCAATTTTGTCTATTTATTCTATCTGCTCAATTGTTCTTTCAAGATCAACTGTATCAGAATAATTTTGGGTATTCTTGTAGGATATGTGTATGGTTATTTAAAGATATAAGAGGGAAAAAAATTTTAAGAAACTATTAAAAAAAAATTCATATAAATAACTTTAGTTTAAGTAAAGAAAGTTATAAAAATACCTTATTACGAATAGACGATTTAATAAAATAAAATATAATAATAACAAAATATAATATAAATTTATAAAAATAAAGGTAATATTAAAAATAAAATAATATTTGCCTTTTTTTTCGATATAAAATTTTTTTTTATTTTAATATTCGAAAATAAATAAAAAATTTTAAGTGAGTAGAATAGAAGTATTGTTGTTGTGTAAAAGTGTGTTGATATATTTTGTGACGCAATTTTGTTTAATTATTCTATCTGTTCAATTGTTCTTCCAAGTTCAACTGTATCAAAATAATTTTGGTATTCTTGTAGGATGTGTATATGGTTGTATAAAGATATAAGGGACAAGAAAAAATTTTACGAAGTTATTTTTAAAAAAATTCAGTGACTTAAAGAAAGTTCTAAAAGTATCTTATTTTTTGTGACATTAGTGACTTAATTAATTAGTTCTTACATTTAGTGACATAAAAGAAAGTTCTAAAAAGTACCTTAGACGAATTAATAAAATAAAAAATTACAAAAAAATAAAAGTAATATTAAAAATACAAATAAGTTTGTTTTTTCGATATGGAAATTTTTTATTTTAATATTCAAAAATAAATTAAAAAAATTAAGTGAGTCGTGTAAAAGTGTTGTTGTTGTGTAGAAGTGTGCTGATATATTTTGGGAAGCAATTTTGTTCTAATTATTTTATCTGTTCAATTGTTCTAGTTCAATTGTCAGAAATATTTTGGTATTCTTGTAGGATGTGTATGGTTGTTTAAAGATATAAGGGGACCAAGAAAAATTCGAAGAAATTATTTAAAAATAAATTCAGATAAATAAGTATCATTCATAAGATAAATAATATAATATTAATTCAGATAATTAGTGATGTCAATAAAGTTATAAAAGTATCATATTACGAATAGATGATTTAATGAAATAAAATAAATAAAAAAATAAATATATTATATTTATAAAAATAAAAGGAATGCTAAAAAAATTCAAATAAAATTGTCTTTTATGATATAAAATCTTTTTTTTATTTTAATATTCGAAAATAAATAATTAAAAAAAAAAAGAAAAAATTTAAGAGAGTAGAAATAACTGGGAAGTAAAAAATAAATAAGGTAAAATGAATTAAAAATAGCACAGAAGGGATAAAAATGCAATTAAATTGTTCTTTTTACAGTCCTCTTTTATATTTTATGTTAATTATTAACTTTAACATTTATTAATAAATTAAATTATAAAACAAAATTTAAGAAAAAAATTGTGGAAAAAAACAAATATGTGAAAAAGAAAAATAAAACGGCGAAATAAAAGTATAAACTGGAAAAAAAAAAAAGAAAGTAAGGGAGAGAGACAGGGGGAAGGATAAATCTTTGAAAGCAGGATAAATGAACAAACTTGGAACAATTTTTCTCGTTTGATTTATCACTTTTCAAAAGTAAATATTTTTGAACAGAAATAAACAGTTTACGGATTTGAACCGTAGGTTTTTTCCTTTTCCTTCTTTCTTTTTTGTTTTCTTTTGATCAAAGCAATGCTTAACGAATAGTTCATCTTTCTCCTTTTTTTAATGTTTATGAAATGAACTATTTGTTGTTAACTATTATTATTTTTTTACTTTAATCTTTCCAAATAGTTAAGTTATGGAGGACGATAAGCAATTGTTGTTGTTGGTTAGAAAAATATTTTCCAAGATTCTGCACGAAATTTATGCATTGTAATGCGCAGGTTAGGCAACTTGCGCATTACAATGCAAGATTGCAACTGGGTGTGATTGGGTTGAGATGCTTGAAGCACAGGCTGGAGAACTCACAGCTTTATTTACACACGTACAAAAAACCCCACATATACACTATTTAACACATTTAAAGACAGATAATTATAGTTTCTTGGGAGGACTCCACTTCTAAGCTGAAAATTCGAAACTCGGACACGAGCAGGGTGCGTGAAATATACTTCCTTTTAAGGTGAGAATCTGTAGGCCAATTAACACGCAAGTTTGCTTTAAATATATTTTCTCTTGGAATGAGAGACTATAAAATAAGTTTCTTAACAGAAGCGCGTGGTTGAACTGCATTTCCTCTAGGGTGAGAATCTCGAAGTCAAGATGGGGGCGGGGGCTCCTGCCAGTGTGTATTAGAAAGCATGGTTACAATATTAGGATAAATCTGTCCAAGAATTACATCCATTAGAGCATTAACAGAGATATTGAGCATTTTTCCAACCCTTCCATTGCATACTTTTACTTACACAATGGATCAAAAATATGCAGTGCGTACTTATATTCCATAATAAAGAAAAAGAGCATGGCAAAGAAAGTTGAAATTGAAAAAAAAATATGGCTTTATTTTTTAAATACGAACACAAAACACATTTGTGTCTGATACAGAACATTAACTCTTAAATTTCTTTCTTTCTTTTTCTTTATTTTCGTTTGAAGGTACCGATTTCCTATTATTTTTTTCAACATTTTGCCTCTCAGCTATTTCTACCTAACCGTTCTGTATTCATCATTGATGTCAGCAACATAGATTTTAAACTCTTGTTATAACTCTTTATTGGTTTTTAATTTTTGACAGGGGAATTATGTCTTAGTTAAAAGTCCATCTGCATTTTTTGCCAGACTAGAGGTTGAGCTGAAGATGCTGCATGGATCTTCTATAATTCAGCAGGTGAAGATAAGTTCGAAGAAGGCCAACTACTACTACACCACACCACATCACTGCAGTGTGGTGTAATAGTACCTTCCACTCACCACACCACATCACTGTGGTGTGGTAGAGCTGAGTTGCCTCTTACAGTTTTTGAATGACGTGGGCGAGAAGAAGTCTGATTGGGTTCAGTGACGCTCTACGGTCATATGAGACCGGGATCTACGGTTTAAAGTGGATTCCGAACCACTACAAACATCTATGGCACCACCGGAATTCGAACCCAATACCTGTTGTACCGAAAGCCAGAGCTCTAGCCACTCGGCCATCAGGCCCTCGAAGAAGGCCTGGATGAGATGCAGATATCTGGAGGAAGATGCTGATGTCTGGCTTAAAGGAAAATCCTCACAGAAATGTCTGCTCAATTAATATTGGCATCGTTAATGGATATTCGTTATTCGTTTCATTCCCTCCCTATTGTAATCGTCATTAATTTTTTCCCTCTTAGTCAATAACTTCAAAAGGTGCAAAGTAGGCTTCTGTAAACTTATTGCAATCGAAAGGGTAAATCACTGTGACTTGAAATCCCTCGACAGCATCATTTTCAATAGTTGCTTCTCCCTCAAAAGCTATTTTTGCAAGCTCTGCAACATTGTAAACACTCAATATTAGTCCAGGATAAGACACACTTCAAAAATCAGCCACGGCGTTTAAAGTAATCTTTATGGGTCTAAAAATTAAGCTTATGACAGCTGTAGGGAAACATGTGAATATGATGGGAATTTACAAACGTGATTGCTTCACTGCTTTCATGAGAGACGTTATTGTCTAGTATCAACAATATTTGAATCTCTGTAGTGGGATTCGTGAACTTTGTAGAATACTGGAGCCATTTTATGAATACTGGGATCTTTCATGCAAATTTTGTCTGTGACAGACTTATCAGAGCCAGTTGGCGTGTCTTTTATTAGTAAAAAGGTTAAATCACTTTTGAGCGAAAATGAAGGAAGGTGGAATATAATGTCTCTCTGCCCTCACTGAACGCATTGCACTAATAGTTTGTCCTTGTTCTTACAGCTACGGACTTAACCACTTCTCTTTACCGATGGGAACTCCATGTCCACTCAATATATTGTGCACTCTGTGGGCACCTGACTCGTCTATGTTGCAAACATAATGTCTCCCTGCACTCACTGAACACACACCAGTAATAGTTCGTTCTTGTTCTTGGCATTACGGACTTGGCCTGCCCTCTTTTTACCGATGGAAGCCTCATATTCACTGTATATTGTGCACTTTTGGACACCTGTATCGTCCATGTTGCAAACTAATGCCTCACTGAACGCATTGAACACTAATAGTCTGCCCTCCCTGCCGATACGGATTTGGCCACCTTTTTACCGACGGGGACCACATGTTTAGGAAATGTATTGTGCACTGTTTGGACACCTGCTTCATCCATGTTGCAAACATAATGTCTCACTGCACTCATTGGACACAAACTAATAGTTTGTCCTTCTGCCGTTACAGACTTGGCCACCTCACTTTTACAGGTGAGAGCCACATGTTCAGACATTATATTGTACACTGTTTGGACACTTGTCTCGTCCATGTTGTTCCCTTTTGCACTCATTGAACACACTTCATTAACATTTTGTCCTTTTGCCGCTACTGTCTTTGCCACCTCTCTTTTTACCGATGTGAGCCACATGATTGTGCACAGTTTGGTCACTTGTCTCGTCCATGTAGCAAACGTAATGTCCAACATAATGTCTCCCTGCATTCATTGAACACACTACACTAATAGTTTGTCCTTGTTTTTGCTGCTATGGATTTGGCCACATGTCGAGGCATTATATTGCATTGTTTGGACACATGTCTTGTCCATGTTG
Organism: Caerostris extrusa; assembly: GCA_021605095.1. Classification (NCBI taxonomy): domain Eukaryota; kingdom Metazoa; phylum Arthropoda; class Arachnida; order Araneae; family Araneidae; genus Caerostris; species Caerostris extrusa. Next base: position 147,429 of record BPLR01010062.1, read on the forward strand.
CAAATGCAATTTATGGGAAACCTACATTTTCTTTGATGAATTATACATTATCAAAATAATTGTCAAACTGGTTTCTATTGAAACCCATCACTCGTGCCATACTTACTTCAAGTGGTACTACCACAGATGAATTGGTACCCTTCGTGAAATCGCTGGTGAAGTATTCGGAAAAGTATTGTTTCACTGGAAACGCGTTTAGAATATAATCTTTTTTTCGATACAGAACAAAAAGGCATATCTGGAATTTCACTGTCACAACAAAACAACATCTGTAAAGAGCAATAGAATGTTCGAAAATAGACTTTTCCATTCTTTTGAAAAATGTTCTTCGAAATTGCGTCTAGTTACTATTGAGTCTAACCACGTTTTTTAACCATCCTACGAATGATCCTTCAAAATCCAATCTCTTTTTTGCTCTATGTCACATTACCATTTCTGAATCCATGTGAATTCTGTTGGGGTAAAAAAAATTACCACCATACATTGTTTTTGGTATAATCATTACCAGCTGTTAAATGTAAGGAGTCCATGAATTTGCATTTTCTTTGTGATGTCGTCATTGTTTTTTACGACAGTTGTATTCCTAAAACTCATTGTTTTCTTCTTCCCCTATACGCCTACGAAACAGGTGTTACTCGCAAATTGTCCTCGTTCATGTGAAATATACAAAGAAAAGATGTCATCAAAAAAAAAAAAAAAAAAAAAAAAAGAAAGAAAGAAAAGAAAGCTTACAATGTTGCAACATTCAGCTTGTAAGACATTTTGAAAACGAGTGTTGTAGCACAAAAGCAAGTGAAGATTTCAATTTAATATTTAATCAAATAATAACACAATTTCTTTCAAAATTTTATAATGACAAAAATACAAGACCGAAATTAATAGAATTTCCTAGAGATATATAGAGAATTATGCTCAAAACTATACGAATACAAAGAAGAAGTTCTACTTTATTAAATATCCTTAGCTGGAATTTTTAAAAATTTTTTTAATTTATTACATTTATCATTATAGCTACCTTTATATGAAAGAAAAAGAATTAAAGCAATTTTATCCTTAAAATAAAATTTTAAATGAAGTAAACAAATTAATTTGAAATAAATAGATAATTTTTAAAATATTATTTTGGAATATTTAAAAGTGTAAGAAAAAAATGTATTATTATCGATAAAACGTCAAATAAACAAATTTAAAATGATAATAATAATGATAAAATAAAAAAATAATTATAACATAAATAAATAAATCATCATACACTTGTAATGAGAAGTATCCAAGAAAAAAATATTTTCTAAATAATTACATGTTACTTGTAATATATTATTTTTTAAATCCTCAAAAAATAAAATTAATTTAAGTATAAGTACAAAAACCGCTGTTAAGACACGAGGGAAAATATAAGCTAAACTTTTAATTAAATTTGCATAAAAAAATGTGCATTTAAAATTGATTGACGTGTTATTTAAATACAAATAAAAACTATTAATTGCAACATTTGACATCATGAAATCTTGTTAATTGAATCCTTTATTATTTCCAAAAAAAAATATTTTTGTGAATCGAAAATCAATAAATAACAAGTTTAAAAGCATAAAATCAAAGAAAAATTCGAACATCTTAATTCAAAGCCTTAAAAATTACTGAAAAACAGAAGAATCAAATAAATATATATATATGAAATTATAAAATAAAAATATAAAGTTTATAAAAAATATATATATAAAGGTTTCAAAAAGAAAGTTTTAAATTAAAAATTAATATAAAGTTCGTAATAAGAAACGATAAACTAAATAAATAATATAACAAAAAATAAAGAAATGCGTTAAAAAAAAAAGAAAACGATAAAATTATTTAGAGTGAAATCAAATTATTTCGAATTTTTTTTAGAATAAAAAATAAAACGATATTAAAAAATAAATCGTTTGATAATTAATAAAGAAGATTTTTAGAAAACGATTTAGATTATATTAAAACTAAATTATTATTGAAAATCTTTTACATGGCTATTATCGTCTGCTTTCCAGTAACTGTAACTCAATAAATACACGGCTTGTTAAAGATCACACCAATTCAACCACTTCATTGCACATTGACAGTTTCCTGACAAATTTGGGTAGGACATTTCCTCCCGTTAATCCCTCATGAATTGATCGCTGCTTAATATCTCTCAAGTGTTTTAGGAGTTAAAAAGGTCAGTTTTTTATGTATAGTAAATATAAAAATAGTAAAATAGATGTTAATTTATTTATAAAATGGAATAATTTTTAAGCATTTGTTGTAAATTATTTTTACTTTATTTTGAAACATTCTCTGAGATTTTGAAATTTCGTTTTTTTTTTTAAAAATATTGTTGCTTTTTTTAAAACAAATTTCGAGGTGATTTGGTATTCAATTGTGTCTTTCTCATTGAAAAATAAGAAAACTTTCAACTTGTATTCTACTACAAAGTATTAATTTCATTGATCAGTATTTAAATTAAATAGCAAGTTTTTAAATGTATTTAACAAATATTAATCTTGGAAAATATTTATTTTTGAAAATAAATAGTAATTATAGGTTATTTTGAATTATTTTCTGAGATTTTGAAATTTCGCTTTTTTTTAAAAATTAATTTTGCTTTTTTAAAAAACGTTCGACGTGAATTGGTATTCAATTGTGTTATTCGTATGGAAAGATAAGAAAACTTCCAAATTCTACCACAAAGTATGGATTTCATTGATCAATAGTTAAATTAAATAACTAGTTTTAAATTGTATAAGTTTTAACAATTATTAATCATGGAAAATATTTACTTTGTGAAAATAAATAGTAATTATAGGTTATTTTGAGTTTTTGAGATTTTGAAATTTCGTTTTTTTTTTAAAATTAATTTTGCTTTTTTAAAAAACGTTCGACGTGAATTGGTATTCAATTGTGTTATTCGTATGGAAAGATAAGAAAACTTCCAACTTGTATTCTACCACAAAGTATGGGATTTCATTGATCAATAGTTAAATTAAATAACTAGTTTTAAATGTATAAGTTTTAACAATTATTAATCATCGAAAATATTTACTTTGAAAATAAATAGTAATTATAGGTTATTTTGAATTACTTTCTGAGATTTTGAAATTTTTTTAAAATTAATTTTGCATTTTTAAAAACGTTTGACGCGAATTGGTATTCAATTGTGTCATTCGTATGGAAAGATAGGAAAACTTCCAATAGTATTCTACTACAAAGTACGGTTTCATTGATCAGTAGTTAAATTAAATAACTAGTTTTAAAATGTATAACTTTTAACAAATATTAATCTTGGAAAAATTTTACTTTGGGAAAATAAATTGTAATTATAGATAGCTAAATAAGTTAAAAGATGTAACAACTAATGTTAAAAACTTTATTCTATACTTTTTACTCATATAAAATATTTTTTTCTGTCCATAAAAGACATTATAAAAAATAAATATTAATTAATATTTTTACTTTTCAAAATATGTAAAAATTATTCAATTGCTTAATTTTTTAATATCGAAATTACCTTCATGTCAAATTAGATACTCCATTTATACTTGGAAGGAATTTTTTTGAATAAAAAATAGATTTATAAAATTAAGGTTTGTACTCGTGCTTCTTCTTACATACTGGCAAGAGCGCCCTCCTGTGTTTTTCAGAAGAAAGGGCCAGTAAGCCTCCAGACTCTCTCACGAGAGGAAGTACAGCGCAACCTGCGCTCCCTGCTGAGAAACGTTTAGTTTGTAATCTCTCACCCCGAGAGGAAACAGGCTTAGCACATCCCGGCGTATTAGTTGGCCTACAGATTCTCACCCAGGTGAGAAAGAATATTTCACGCACCTTGCGCGTAGTTGAGTATTGGAGTTTCGGCTTAAAAGTGGAATCCTTCCATGAATTTATAATTATCTGTTTTTGAATGTGTTAAATATTGTATGTCTCCAATTGTATGTGTGTAGCGTTTGTGCGTGTGTAAATGAAGATGTGAGTTCTCCAACATGTGCCTCAAATATCTGAACCCAACCACGCACAGTTACAATCTGGTCACCCAATCTGCACGCCCAATCTGCACGCTATAGGTTAAATTAATCTAAAATTCTATAATTTAAGTACTTTACTTCATATTAATTCTCCAATTCGATATCTGAAATGCATTTTGCTCCTCTTCAAAAACATACTATATATGAATTTTTATGTTCTATTTTTTAATACGCTTTTATTAGCTTCACCTGTATGTTTGTATGTTTGTATGTATGTAACTGACTTTTTCCCTGAGATCTGTTTGTCCTCATACACACTATTTAAGCTGCAAAGAAACATTTACAGGCATCTTTCAGAAAGAAAACAGTTGATTCTTTTTAATACGCTTTTATATTAGTTTCACCTGTATGTTTGTTTGTTTGTAACTGACTCTTTGGGCTCGATTTTTGCCCTACTTTAAGCGATCAGATTTAATTTAAACGTTGTAGACTTATCAAGGACCGACGACACTAAAAATATTTTGATAAGTATATTATCTCATCATGATTAGGATCGCCAGGATTAGAGATTTTATTTTAACTTATGAAGAGCAATTTAACCCATGTAGAATGAAAGTATTCAGTAAAGGCATTCAAACCTACGTGGGATAGTGGCACAACGGACTATTCGTATTTAGCCTTTGTTTTACTCACAATTACATTATTGTAAGAACCATAGTTCCACTCCACCGTTACCGGGACCTCATTTAAATATTATAGTTTAAAAACACTCAAAACATGCTTTTTAGAGTTAATCAAACTAAAAGTAAAAATAAATGAATAGTTTAAAAAAACTAAAAACACGCTTTCAGAGTTAATCAAACTAAAAAGTAAAAAATAAATTAATAAAACAGCTTTCAGAGTTAATCAAACTAAAAAGTATAAAATAATTGTTAACGTAAGAATAAAATGACTGACGAGAAAACGAATGTCACTGTTCTAAAAGCGTGGGGTGCTTTGTATGACATTTTAAAACTAACTCTGCATTTCGGAATGAAACTAGTGAAAATTATAACGATTGATATCGAGCACCTCACGATTTTAGAACAGTGACATTCCTTTTTCTCGTCAGTCATTTTATTCTTACGTTAACAATTATTTTTTACTTTTTTATTTGATTAACTCAGAAAACGTGTTTTTTAGTTTTTTTTTAAACTATTATTATGTTTATAATTATATTTTTATTTAGTTTTTTAATAATTTAATTTACTGTAATTGTAGTTCTTTAATTTTCACAGGTTACAAATTTAAGTAAAACGAAAATGGAAATTGAATCCATAACTTTTTCTGAACTAGCTATAGGATGATTCTTCTAGCTGCTTGGTAGTTCTCTGACCATCCAAGTCCATAGATGGATTTTTTTTTCATTTAAAAACTCAATAACTTAAAAAAAAAAAAAAAAAAGTAATAATATCATGTTTTAAAAACTGACAAGATAGCAATTGAAATTAAATATGATTAGCTACTGATATTTTATTAATTTTTCTTAAATTTAAAAGTTACAAATTTTTTTTTTAAATAAAAATATAATCTCTTTTGAACTCTTAATCAAAATAAATAAGTGTTTATTTAAATAAATAAGTGCATTGGTTTAAAATCGTTCCTGTCAACCGCATACAAAATCAGAGCAAATTATCGAAAATGGTACTTTTGATCTAATTGACTTCTTACTATAGAAACAGTTTGATGTACATGCAGATTTCCGTAGAAGAATTTCGTAATAATTAGCTGTTTCTCCTTTAAATAATGGAAGCTTTAAGACTAACAGAGTTGCAAGAGGACCATCCGCCACATATATTCATTTTGATTTAGAAGTTACGTATTATAGTTATGTGTTATATACATGAACTTCATTAATATATATATATATATATATATATATGGTTTATAATATATTGTCCTATAATTTCTTGATTTCTTGTAATTCTATAATATCCTGTAATTTCTTACAATTGCTTTTATTGATTTAAAGGATAATTTGTTTCTCATTTTTTTGTATGTTTGTATACATGATTTATTTTATCTGCATCTATGGCTTTTGTCGTTCACGCATTAATGCTTCTATACGCCAAATTATTTTGTGCTAAATATAAATTATTGTTATTATATATATATATATATATGTTAATGTTATTATGCTTTTGCTATACAATTTGATTATTTTACTATGAAGTACATGATAATTTGTGCGTAGCGAACGTTGTTATGGCAAAATGGTTATCTTCCTAGTCCATATATATATATAACAGAATCTTGCAATATTTGCCTAACAATAACTATTAAGGTTCATATGGTATAATTTTTTTTTATCATTGTTATAAAGTTCAAATACAAGAGCAATTATTATAAAGAAATTTAGAGTGTTTGAATCTTTTTAATTTTAATTATTGCCACTTGCGAACAATATTCACGCAGACACACAAATTCAAAAGATTCTGTTTTTGGAAAAAGTGGGTAAAATATTCGTGGTGCATTTTTTTAAAACTATGCAATCAGAATGTATACCAATCTTTGAAAAAAATTCTAAAATAGATAACGTCCTTTATAGAATGGCTTTAATTCGCATTGCTTCATTAAATATTTTGATTGTTAGGAACGGATTCGTCACTGTTACTTGCGAAGGTTTAAGAATTTTATCGTAGAACAGTATCTACTACAAGTATCGCCTCTCTACCTTGAAACAGCCCTCATGAACTTCGAGAACCCAGACCAGTCAATCCAGTTTTCCTCCCACGTAGGTTGGGGCGAGCAGCAAAAGCAAAAATCGCATTTGACCGCAGATGAGAGGTGCAAGAATCAATTTATAATCGAGAATCGAAGGCGTTCTTTTAAGTAATTAGAAATACAGCAATGATTTTCTGAAGAACACTCGATTCTGCTGTAAGTGGGTTTGAATGAAATTCGAAGGCTGCCATTAATCAAGGATATTGGTTGAAGAATTATTATTATTTTTCAACAAATAATGCGGGACCTGATGGCAATGGGTACAACGAACGCGTAGAAGGTCACGGTTCAAATACACAGGCAGACGAGCGTTGCTGTTATTGGTTTCAGAAACTGATGGTAATTTGCGATTGGGCCCTGATGGCCGAGTGGCTAGCGCTCAGTAATACAGGTTTCGGGTGCGAATCTCCAAGGTACCGTGGATGTTTGTAGTGGTTCGGGATCCATTTTAAGCCGTAGGTCCTAGTCTCATACGACCGTAGAGCGTCATAGAGACCAATCAGACTTCTTATCACCCACATCATTCCCAAACTGTATAAAGGGGCAACTCAGCTCTAAGCACAATGGTGTGGTGTGGTGTGGTGTAGTAGTGGTAGTTGGCGATTGTGACAACATACATAAACATCTAGTATTTATATCCTGATTGCCTGGTAGAATTTTTGAGATTTTTTTTTATATAACATGCAAGTGCGATTTATATTTGTCCCTGAAAGTAAAGTTACACTGAGTTTTGATGTAATGAAAATACTGTTTTTAAAATAAATGTTTTTTTTTCTTCCTTATCCCACTTGGTAGGCAGCAACATCTAGACCAAGTCCAAGAACCAGTGTGGTCTCATGGAAGGAAGGAAATGAGGGGGCAGCTTCTGTTGTGATGAAGCACCCGTATGCAGAAGTCTGACATGGCTCCGTGACGTTGAAGAAGGAGGGTAGTGCCTTCACGGAGGACTTTTAAGGGGAACTACTCCACATTTGCTTATTGCATGGGAAGAAACTGAAAACTCCCACCAGGTAGTTCGACTTACGACGCAAGAGGCTGAGCATCACAAACACCATCGAGTTTCCTCGTTTTTTTTTTAAACTGTGTATACAACAAAGCTGTCAGCGGATTGAACCTCCGCGTTAACGCTCACATTCACCAAAATATAATGCACACCAAAATGATTGTGTGTACATTATATTTTGTTATAATGTTTATGTGGGCCTGATGGCCATGTGACTAACGCTCAATACAATACATTTCGAGTTCGAGTCCTGGCGGTGTTATGGATGTTTGTAGTGGTTCGGAATCCACTATAAATTATAGCTCCCGGTCTAATATGGCTGTAGAGCGTTGGGCGTAGGGATGGCAACCCTACCTTGTAAAAAGAAAACATCTCTCGTCTCGAAATCTGGCAATTGACAGACGGGCTTGGCCCACCATGGGGTTGTTGTGCCACTGATAATGAGGATGATAAGAATAATATTTATGATACTCACAAAAAGAATGTGTGTAATAAGTAGGATAGTTAGTGCGTATTTTTCTTTTTTTTCCAAATTTTCTCCATCCGATAAAATATTACTAATGAAATACCATTGAACACAAATGAACAAAAGAATTTCTTTAAAATAATCATTAGATTGCCGTATGACTTTAACAACATAAATTGTTAAAATTTATTTGAAATCGTGTTGCTAATACTTCATTATATTGATACCAACTTACAATACAACATATAACGCGCATTCTTTACTCTTTTGAATTGTTTACGACCTTTTTATTACAGAGATCGTGAAACTCTGAAAATCTCTGTTTCGGTTGACAATGAATTCGTGCGAAACGTACGTCTGCGAAATAAGTAGTGGAGGGTTGGAATTTTAGACTGCAAGACTGGAATTTTAGACTGTATCTTAAATTTCTTCTTGATATATTTCTGAATTATTTAAAAGGAACTTTATAAAGCAGAAGATAAAAAGAAATTTGCACGTTTTGGAAACTAGAAGGAAAAAATTATTGATATTATATGTATTGTATTATTTTCCTATTCAAAATCGAAAAAAATATATATATCTATGAAGTTAAGTAAATAATAGCAATTTGTTTTTATGTTGTTTTCGTCAACTTCGAACTTGTTGAGTTTTCTAAAAATACTGATTTAATCTACTCAAACACGTTGATAACATAGCTTTTGCTGCCGTTTCGTACCTGATAATTTACCAGATAAAATCCTTCGCTTTTGTTAACAAGTACACAGTTGAAAGTCAAGAGTGTGATAAAAGATTTGTAACAGAATAAACCAATCAGTGAAAAAAATTAACTCAATATTTCTAAGCAAAGAAACCTTGAAAACTACCCCTCCCCCAAAATAAATAAATGAAATAAAAGCACTGAATAATGAATTTAAAATTGTAAGAATGTTAACAATTGTTTTAGAGGAAATTGTTAAAATAATCAATGCTAAAAGTGAATTTTTCCGTAAAAAAACATGAACACTACTTCTATCGACATAAATACATGAAGAAAAAGAATGCAGTTATTGTTGAATTCAAATTATTTTTAATTTCGAAAATAATTTATCTCTCAAAAAATTTAAATAGCCTTAACTTTGATTCTATAACGGATAAAGAAAATTGTAAGTTTATTTAAAAGGCTTAAAACATGGCTTTTACAAAAATTACTATGTTTACATTGAAAATTAGGTTTTAAAGGTATACAGGCACTTTAATTTTACACCCATCTTGAATAGACGGCCTTCAGCTGACCTTAAAAATTCTGCTAGATAATCTATAACGGATTCAACGTTATCAAGGAAAACACTGATAACGGATTTGGCTTTAACCAGGGAAACACTGCATTCGCATTTTAACTCCATAACTTTGAACAGATACGGTTTCCCACCTTCTCTCTCTCCTTCTCTTCGAGCCTAAAGTATTTCTGATTTACGAATTTATAGTGTCTAATTCTCAGTTTAGACAAAATATTTTTCTATTATGAGGTAATAAAATATAGATGATTTCGAAATACGATATATAGTGACTGCTCTAGATCAGGTTGCTACTATATATAAAAGAAAAGTATTATGAAAATAGATAAACTTTCTAGTAGTAGAGTTTATTTGATGAATAGCATAATGAAAACTAAAAAAACAATACATGAATTAGCTGTATCTTGTAATGTAATAATGCGTCAATAAATAAAATGAATCAATAATTTACTGAATAAATATTTTTTTAGAAATAAAATCCTTATTCATTACAATTTAAAATATTAAAAATAAAATCAAAATTAATATTCACACTCTTATTCTAAGGAATAAGTATATATGTAAGTGTACGGTATAGTATACTTTACTTATCCGTATATAAGTACATATATATGGAATAACTATACTACGGTATATATATATATATATATATATAATATATACTTGAATTAAATCAATCAATGAGGAATAGTTGTTATTTTTGAGTATAAGTTCGTAAACCAATTTATTTAACAAACATTCTATTTTCATAATTCTATTTAAACAAACATTCTATTTTCTAACTCATCGTTCCCTCCACTGAGGCCCCAACGGAAATACGCACTTCACTTCATTTCTGTCCCATCTCTCCCTTTCCTCTCCTGTTTAACCCAATATTGTACCGGTTCTGCAATCTTATCGTTTTGAAACGGGTGAGATGTTTCGTCTGCAAAAGAACAGATGGTCAGCTTGTTTATTTTTATATCTCAGTATTAAAAAAAAAAAAAAAAATCCGGATTTTATAGGATATATTGGAAGATTTATATCGCAGTTAAAAAAATATATGTTCATTGCATTACTAAAAATATTTTTTTTTTTTTATACTGCCTTGTTTATATATAGTGTTGTTGTTGTCACTAATCCTCAGTGTCCTGCAGTGCGGGACGGATATCCTTTGAGTAATCTACTCATGGATGGAGGGACAGGGGGCAACCTTTTGTTGTGATAGACCGTAGGTAGGGAGTCTGACTTCGCTCCGTGACGCTGTTACAGCCAGCCCCATTAAACATGAACTAGGCCACAAGTTACATAAAAGCATATATATTGTATAAAAAAAATTATGTTCATGAATTCACTACTTTCGAAAAAGACATAATGGCCTCAATAATGATTGTGATAATGTGTGTTATGTATCTCGTATCGATAGTCATGTTGCCTTATGTAAGTGTTCTGGATTCTCTCACATACGAAACTCACATGTGGGGCATGCTCTCTCATAAGTCCTTCTGGTAAGCAATGTCCTACAATCATTGCCAGTCGGTGGGTTGTTCATGGTGTTCATATATGGAACATAAAGCATGCCGTCATTTAACAAAAAAAAATTCCTTTTCATAAACAAGTGGTAAATTGAAATTCTGTTATGTTGTTGTTATGATTAATCCTCAGTGACCTGCAGCGCGGGATGGATATCTCTTGAGTAATCTAATCATGGATGGAGGGAAAGGGGCGGCTTCTGTTGAGCACGCATGGGTAAAATGTGACTTAGCTCCGTGACGCTCTTACAGTCATATGATACCAGGAACTATGGCTTAAATTGATTCCGAACCACTGCAAACATCCACGACACCGCCGAGACTCGTATCCGAAACCTGTGGCATAGAGCGCTAAACACTTGGCCATTATATATAGTGAATAATATTTTGATTTTCGAATTGAAGAAAATCAGCTCAAAATTAACAAGAGGAATAGAGGCATAAGTTATTATGCTTATGCTGGGAATGGACACGATAAATATATTGAGTTTTAACAGTCATTTGCTACATTGCCATGCTGCAGTGTCACAGACAGGTACCACAGGTTTCGGGTTCGAATCCTGGTGGTGCCATGGATATTTATAGTGGTTCGGAATCCACTTTAAGCTGTAGGTCCCGGTTTCATATGATCGTAGAGCGTCACAGATCCCATTCAGACTTCTTCTCCCTCATTCCAAAACTGTAAAGGGGCAAATCAGCTCTAGGCACATGTGGTGTGGTGAAGTAGTAGTAGTGTAACAGACCCCTTCCAAGTTCCCCTTGTAAAGCTGAATTTGTTATATATTTCCAATTTTCCTAGTTCCATTCCAAAGTTTTATTTGAAAGCAATTATAATAATGAAGTTATTTAATTAGTATTAAATTAAAATTATATATCACATAAAATAATTATAACTAACTAACTCTCTGGCACTACAGCCCATGGTGGGCCAAGGCCATCCGCCTACTGAGAGATTTCAAGATAGGAGATGTTTTCTTTTTTACAGGATAGAAATGTCAACCCTACGCTCAACGCTCTACTCAACTTACGGTTTAAAGTGTATTCCGAACCACTACAAATATCCATGGCTCCACCAGGACTCGAACTCTGTGGAACCAAGTGCCAGAGTCATCGGCCATCAGGCCCCATAAAAATATTTATGACAATTTAATAATAATAAAAGAATTTTAATTGCATTATTACGACAATAGAAGCAATTTTAGATTATTATTGATGTCCAAATCTATTCATTTTCGGTTACAGCGGTCTTGGAAATGTTTAATAATGGTTTTGGATTGATTTTAATTGAATTATGTACAAGATTGGAGAAAGCACATTATTAAGATAAGCGTCAACGATTATGGAATGGCATAGCATTAAACGATGTAACATGACTCATTTGTTTTCCACTGTTTTGTGTTAACACTCTCAAGCCTTTGACAGATTTAAGAAATGTGTTGCATGTTAAAATAAATCAATTTTAATTTTGGAACCCCCTTCATAAATATTTTAAGCCTCATTGGGTTAAACTCTGCATTTGTGCTGCTGATTGTCGTAAATTTAAATTCATTGAATGCGTCAGGTGGTTCCGGAATACAAAAACAATGATTCATAAAAAGCTTTGTTGATACACTCCCGTAACCATAGCAACTACTTATTTTAAATTCCCGATCAAGATAAGAATTCTAATCTCGAGAACTATCTGTAGGAAACTCTTAGTACCTATATGCTTTTGCAGATATGGAAATTAAAATTTGTATATGGCTTGAATTATAAGTTAAAATAACTGCATTTTAAAGTTTGTGTTATAGAAGAAAACAAGGAATAATAGATCAATAAAAACAAATTATATGTAACTGTAAGCTAATATACAGTGTTATATATAACTGTAGGGCCTGATGGCAAAGGGACTAACTTTCTGGCTCTCGGTGCCACGGGTTTCGGGTTCGAGTCTCGTCGGTGCCACGGATGTTTGAAGGGGTCTGATGGTCGAGTGATTAGGGCTCTGGTGCTCTGTGCAGCAGGTTTCGGGTACCATTCCCGGAAGTGCCATGGATGTTTGTAGTGCTTCGAATCCATTTTAAACCGTAGGTTCCGGTCTAGTATGACGGTTGGGTGTAGAGCTGACAACCGTATCCGTAAAAAAAGCATCTCTCGTCACGAAATCTGCCAGTTGGCAGACGACCTTGGCCCATCATGGTGATGACGATGACGATGATATATATTGTATTTATAATGTATATAACTGTTTGTTACTCATGCATTAATGAAACTGTAAGTTATAATTAATGATAAGTTATATTTTAAAGCATAAGTTATGCATTAATGGGATTGAATAAAATAATGTAATAACTCTTTAATGAATACAATAACAGTACAAAAAAAAAAAAATATCAAGTTAACTTCTTTTTTTCTGTCTCTTTTTTTCTACATGGAACTGGTTGAAGATTTCTCCAAAGATCATAACTTCTTCCTTTTCCCCAGTAGGATTTGGAAATGTGGTCCTAAAGGTCATACCAGACAATGCAATTACAGATTGTTTGGACCGTCATTTTCAACAAAGTATTTCATCCATCCATTGTGTCTGCAAAGATTTTGACTCGCACTAGTCACATTCCAAACTAATATGAAACAAAAAACATATATATGTAATAAAAAATTTTCGCGTCCAAGCAGGGCGTATATCAAAGCGGACTTATTCCAAAGCGGACGTATACCGAAGCATCTCTGCAGTATCTCCCTTAAAATTATTTTGAGATAGCTTTCAGTTAATCATAAAATGTGCAAAATCAGTATATTTCTGTGAATTCTACTTTCAGTAATTCGTTCACCAGATATATGTACTGAGATATTTATGATATTTAGAAATTTCAATATTTTTTTTATTTTATACATTTTTGATTAATGAAAAACCAATATTTATTATAATTAAAGAAATACCTATTTGTTTTCATTAATAAAAATTATTTCTTTATGTTAACAAGCACCTGTACTTGGTAATTGGATATTTTTTAGAATAATTTTTCGTGATAAAATATTATTTAGAATTAATTTTTTTTTTAGAAGGTTTAAATAATTATTATTAAAATAATTAAAAAAAAATTTAAATAAATGTTTTTTAATTATAAGTCTAATATTTTTAAATATAATTAAATAATAACACAAATTTTTAAACTATAATTAAACAAAACAAAACTTTTTTAAATTATTCCCTATGCAATTTATTCGTTTAATTTTTGATAATCTAGGTTCATATTTTTTTGTATACCTCACAAAAACATCTGTTTTTATTTTAAAGGGTGTAAGTTTGTTTAGCTAGAAGATTGTATATCGAAATTAAAAAAAATTTTGAGAACAATTAAGATAACTTGTAAATTTTAAAAATTAGCTTAGCATGAAAAAAAAAAATGTTTTTTTTTTTTTTTTTCCATTTTAGCCATTTTAAAAATATTTCAAATGGTTTAGAGCATTGTTTAAAAATTAACTTAATATTTGGCGATAGTATTTTATTGCGATCTTTTTTACTTTGTTTAAAAAAATTAATTAACGATAAGTCTTGTCCTGTTGTATACCCTTTTCCCTTCTATTTGTGAAAAAGAATGTGCTGCCATCTAGTATATTATTTCCAAACTATAAATTAATTCGTATCAAACATTTTTAAATAATTTATTTATATATAAAAATTGCTATTTAATACACAAATTAAACTCAAAATATTTTAATTTTATATCAGTAGTATTGTTTATCAATTATTAATAAAATTTATTAATGCTGAATTTAAAATTTAAATTTTGACAGAATTCAAGTTTTACGATATTAATTAAGAAACATAAGTTTAAAAAAATATTTAAATCTATATATGTTTTAAGATAAATATTTATATATTTTTTTCAATTAAAAAGTAATATAAAATTTTTTTTCTAACATTTGATTAGGTGTTTTTATGCATGATAAAATCTTTGATAATTATTGTGTTATTAGTTTTAAAATTAATAAAAACATTAAAAAATTTTACAGTAAACAAAACTTTATTAAAAATCAAATAGACATTTTTTTTATATTTCGAATGTTTATGTATTTATTTATCGTTTGTTTTTTGTTTTTTTGTTTTTAATATTTCTGATATATCGTTTTCTTTATAATTAACTTTTGATTAATGTTTAAATTTTTATTTACTTTATAGTTGTTATTTTATAAAGGTTATATACACTTTTGCTGTTACTTTTCTATATGAAAAGTTATGATCAATTAATTATTTTTTACATTAATTGCATAAAGGTATGAAATACATCATTGCGGCAAAGTAGCGTAATAAATATTTTATTCCCGGAATCCTACTGCATTGCATTTTTGCAATCTTCCCTATTTCCGTAAATTTGTTAACGTCAAATACATTATGTCATTTGCTGAAACCGGTAAAAGTAGTCATATCTTCCGATGTGCAGTTAATCAGAAGGAACCGATTTTCCAAGAAGTGCGAAGGATTCTGTTTCTTATAAATTTGGTTTTTTAGCAAAAGGGTAAGTTGGGCAAAAAAGAACATATCTTTATTTTAAATGACTTTTAATTAAATCTAATATAAAGGTGTTCAATAAATTATAACATGAGCTAGTTGTATCTAGAATTAGCAATAGAATTAACCGATTACATGATATTGGGAAAACCATTACACCATTATCCAAGAAAAACCATTACACTCTTTTGCATTGGTAGGTTTTTAGTTAACTCATAAAATGTGTAACATATTAAACTTTATTATGTGAATAGAATAACAACACTTTTACTAATACTAAATCATTTCTTTTGATGTTAATTGCTTTATTTTACCCTTAAAATTATGAATATTGTTCTGGGAAGCGGGATTTTCGTTTCCTTGATCACTATTTCCGTATCCTTGATCACTTTTTTGTATCCTTGATCGCTTTTCTTAATTTCTTACACGAGCTATTCTTATTGGCTTATTTAAATTTCAAGTCTTTTTTTTTTTTTAAAGAATCGTCTATAGTTTTTATTTTTCATTCAATAAAATCTAATTTTATTTATTTTTTTCTAATTTACTTTTTTTTTTTTTTTTTTTTTTTCAATTTTGAAAGATAACTGAGGAACATAATTTATTGTCTGAGTGTGATTTATTCTTACTTTTTCTTTTTTTTTTATTTCTTTAAAATTGCTATTATGAGTTTTGCTATTACATTAAATTCTAAATTTTACGTGTAATTTGTATATCGGCCCATCCGATTAAATTTTATCTTTTATTAAGTTTTATTTTTCTTATGTATCTTGATTTTTTTAATGGGGCTGTGACCTTCTTAAAAATTTCTTCGTTTTGCCAACAAAGATTCTTTGAACAAAAAAGTTATAACATACATTTTTATAACCGATTTGGACTTCTAAAATGCATCTTAAATGATTATTTATTGAACTCTAGGTTCATACAACTCTTGGATTTCAATACACAAATCCAGAGAGCACAAGTAAATATTTGATTAGAGGTATAAATGAGCAGTCCATCATATTTAATGATCTGTCATGGTATGGACTAATCCATACCATGACAGTTCCACCTCCATGCTTGACAGTTGAAAGGAGACAATCACGATCATACGCCTAACCAGGTATCCTCCAAATGTGCGTGGCCTAATGGTCAATTGGCTGGCGCTCTGGCCTTTGGTACCACAGGCTTCAGGTTCGAGTCTTGGCGGTGGAATGGATGTTTGTTAGCGGTTCCGAATACGTTAAGCTGTAGGTACCTGTCCAATTATCCTAAAGTGGGGGAAAAAAATTATCGTCGAACGACAAACCCTGCAAACGTGCACCCGTTTTGTTGAGGGGAAACGTGTGAAAGATAATTCATTTGACTATATAACAGTCTTCCATTATCAATCGGCCAGGTTTTGTGGTTGTGGCACCACTGTAGACGACGTTTGACATTAACAGATGTGATAAATAGCTTGAGATTCGCTGCTCTGTTGTAAATGTCCTGTTTATGAATATATATATACATATATATATATATATTATATATATATACATATATTAAAAAGAGGAAAAAAAAACCTAAAGATAAATTATATTTTCTGTTAGATTCAAACCTAGTATTAGCTTTTTGTGGACTAATGTCTATGTATTAAATGTAGCAATTGAATGTGTCACTTTGCGAGTAAATCTTGATTCGCGGCTTAATAGTATCGATTAAGGTCTCATCTCTATGATGAGGAGGGGCACGATAAATATGTAGGCTGGAATGTCCTTTTAATGGGTTCAAGGAGGAGGAGAAATGGTGTGAACAATCCCTTTCATGCAATCTTTACTATTATGCAGTTCGTTCGAAATTGCAGCGGCACCCTTCCTCCACATCATTCCTAAAGTTGTAATGGGTTCTCAGATTAAGCTCTATTGTGTGGTGTAAGAGCAATCGTGGTAACATATCCTAGATAACAAGTAAATGATCGAATTGGGCGTAATTATCACTGGTAGTTTCCTTAGTAATCACTGCTTCGAAAACTAGGTGAATATTATGACAGAATATCTAACGAGAATTTTCTTTGGTATATTTTATTTGGAAAACGCAATTTTAATACATTTAGGGACGTTTTCTTCACCTTGTATAAATAACGGTGTTAACACATAGCAATGGCGTTTATATAGTGAAATCCCTTACTTATAAGTGAACTTATCCCACTTGGTAGACAGCAACCTCGAGACTAAGTCAAAACTCTATGTGATCTCATGGAAGGAGGGAAAGGGGTTTCTGCTGTGATGGACCACCCGTAGGTAAAAGTCTGAATTGGCTCCGTGATGCTGAAGAAGGAGGGCAGTGCCTACCGGGAGGACTTTTTAAGGGATTAACCTGTATTTGCGTATCGTATGGGAGAAAACCCGGAAACTTCCACCAGGTAGACCGATTAACGAGCCAAGATGCTGAACATCCTTAACACTATCGAGTCTCCTTGTTTTTTGAAACAGTGCCTACAACAAATCCGCCAGCAGGCCTAATGCTCACCAGCTGCGAGCGTTACCACTGAGCCACAAGTCGGGCCTAAGCGAATGTCATAGACTACATATTTACGAACCAAATTAAATTAAAATTGGAAAAAATTATTATAAATAATTGTTTTACACAGAATAATATAGGTAAATCAATTTTAGCTGATATTACATTTATCAATATGTCATGAGATAAAAATGTTTTATAGTTAAAAGCGTTTCGTAATCTTAACAGAATTTTTATTATTAGTCGCAATTTAAAATGCGTAACCAAGATAAATTGTCGAAAAAGTTTACCCTTAAGTGCTCCAGTGAAATATTAAACAATGGTTATCAGGCACAATATATTTCATTTGATAGGTCGTCATGGTTCTTATTCAAGGAAACAATTAAAATCGACAACAGATGTAAGCGTATCGGATGATTAACAGTTAACTGTCTATCTTTTTTTAACCGGCACGTGGAATAAATAAAGCGTTTCAAGGTCGGAAAACAAATTCATTGTTTATGGTTATAGATCACGTTTGCATGTTTAAAGTTGTAGAAGATTAATGAGCAATGATTTTAAGCAATAAAAAAATGTTCTTGTAGGGAAATTAACGCTGAGTTCAGTTAAAATAATTTCATCCTATGATAATTTATAAACATCTTTGAGTAAATTAGCGATATTTAAAAGCTTCGTTGATTTTAATTCAAAATATGCATATTTTCTACACTTGTTGGCCCAAACCATAAACTTTTGTAAACATCTAAAGTCTCTTTTTTCTACAAATGTTCATGTAATTTAACCGCCTACAATAAAATATGGTAAACCTCGAAAATTATATAGCATGTATAGATTTTATTTCTTTATATCTAATAAAATATAATCATTATAATATATAAAAACATAACGAAAGAATTTGATGAATGCTTTATGTAATTTGAATAAGTGTTTTTATATTTGGGTTAAATTTTTGTAACAACCATGTGTAAAATTGATGAGTCAAGCAACATTTACCGATGTTCTCACACCAGTATGTGAGCAGATTTAAAAATTCTGTGCATTTTAATGTAATATTTATTTAGAAGAACATATAATTTGCTTAAACAATTTAAGCCCGACCCGTGGCTCTGTGGCAACGTGCGCTGGTGAGCATCGGGCAGACGTTTAATCCGCTGGCTACATTGTTGTAGACATTGTATCAAAAACTGGGTGACTCGATGGTGCTTGAGATGTTCAGCATCTTGCCTCGTGAGGCAGATTACCTGGTGAGTTTCCGGATTTTTCCCGTACGATACGCACATTCGGGGTTGTTCTGCCCTGAAAGTCCTCCCGAAAGGCCCTACCCTCCTTCTTCAGCAACTGAGAGTCAAGTCAGATTTTTACCTACGAGTGCTACATCACAACAGGTGCTGCCCACTTTTCCCTCCATTCAAACATCAGTACTCATGGGATGTCTGCCCCGCGTTACAGGACACTGAGAATTAGTCATAACACAACACAAATTTCTTCTTGCAAATTTTTCTGATAATTTTAATAAAATAATAAAATAAATTTTTATTTCTGCATCATCATTTTTTCTTATTTAACAACTAAACAAAATAGGAAAAATCTGAAAAAAAGGTGAAATTTGAAAAAAAAAAAAAAAAAAAAAATGTTGAAAATTCTTAATCAATTCATGTTCATAAAAAATAATGAGATATATTGACCTAATTAAATAAATAAATTGGTTTAATTGGTTTTTAAATGTCAAAATTTAAAAAAAATATTTATCTTTTATAACATTGAGAGCTTTCCTTATTTAGTGATTAATTCATATTTCTTTAATTATCACAATTTTAGAGATAGTATCACAATTTAGGGATAGTAGTATTTCAGTTTAGAGATACTACTTTAAACAACCATTACAACATTGTCCAGATGAATTTTATTTCAGATAACTTTTGCTAGTTTTTAATAATAAATAAAATATTTTTTTTTAATATAAATTTTTTTTACTTATTTGACAAACCATGAAATATTTTCCATAATTTGCTCTTTTATTAACTTTTAAAATTTTTCAATAATCAATGTCTAAAATAAATGAAATTCAGTAATTCCTCAATTTACTCGTGAAATTGGTTAAACTAACCATGCAAATAGAATCAAAAAGGCTATTAAATCAGTCCATTCCACAATCTCAAACATGTGCTTACTGAGATAGAAATGTTTCAATTAGAATTTTTAAAAACTTTCTTTAACAACAAAAATACCCTCATTTTTTATGTAATTAATCCTTAAATCCATAATTTAAAATTAATAATTATTTGAAATCATCTTCGCTAGAGGAATCTTCTACTATTTCAGTCGTTGATGTTGATGGCTAAAGAGCCTCTTCAGCGTCTGTTGACTGCTCATTCGCTTAAATTTCCATAGAACAACCACAGAAAGTGACCCATGAGTTATTTTACCTAAAATATATAACTAGTATTTTTTTTTTAATTTTTAAGATTTTGATAATAGTTTAAAATAGTGAATATGACGCAGCTTTAGCTTTTGTTAATAAACAAGTAATTAAAATTTTTTTTTTTTTTATAAATCCATTCCTACTTAGGTCAACGTAAATTTTTATTTTAGTTTCTTAAGTTGAAATTTACATCTGGCGCCATCTGTTGGTAGATGCATGCAAATTAAATCTAAAAAAACAAACTAAAATTAATTAATTAAATTTAATGAATGAATTAATATTTGAAAAAACGTATTAACATCAAGTGTCATCCACTACAAATTGCATTTGAACTTGAGTGGATGGGTAAAAAGTATTTTATGAACGATTGAAAATTTGAACAAGATATCTATAGGGAGAGTGTGAACTAATAGAAGGAATGGAAAAAGTAAGCATTTAAATATTAAAAAAATATTCTATTCAGAGTTTTTATTATTATTTTTTTTTTCTGCTAATGCAGCTGGCAAATAGACCGTGATTTTTCGCCATAAGGGCTGCACCGATGTTACTCACTTTGCATTACCCAGGGGGCCAGTGTAACTTGATGGTAAGCCACGGACGCTGAGTAACAATGCCCCCGCAGCGCTCTACGATCCTATTAGGCCGAGACCTACGGCTTAAAGTGGATTCCGGAACCACTACAACACCCATGGGCAAAGCCGGGATTTGAACCCGATACCTGTGGTACCGAGCGCCAGAGCGCTAGCCACTCGGCCATTCAGGCCCCGGATGAGAGATTCTTATGTACGTAATTTTTTTCATTTATCCAAAACATATTTTAAAATTGCATCAAACAAAGTAGACGTTGTTGTTGATATATAATACATCAAAATACGGAAGTTTGTATCAACACATATTAGTGAACAAATATTTTTAGGCATGAATATAAGAAAAATCGGAAAATTAGACACTATTTTTTCTGGATTACTACACAAAATTGAACCAAATAATAAAATGCTTATTAAGCTAGTCTAGTATCAAATATTTATTTTCTTTATTATTATATTACATTACTTTCTTTTTATTATGTATATAAGAAAGAAATAAAATGCATATATGTTACATAATTTTCGATTTTTTTTTTTTTTTTTTTTTTTTTTGCGGCTTTGATCACGTTACAGTCATTCCATGATGCTTGTGATCATGTTACAGTGACTCCATACGGCCGGAAGCCTTTACAAGTCTGTGCACCCCTGCTTCTAGAATACTTTAGAATGGTTCCTTGAGAACTTCTAGATTCGTACTGATTGAACTGATTCTTCCATTAACAGGACCAAATCTTTCATTCTTTTAAATGCTTAATTAATATTGTCTCTTGTTAATGTCATTATTTATAAATCACACACATTTTTATCGCACTACAAATATTCACCACACAATTGCACATACTGTTCTACAGTTCTATTGGAAAGGTAAACATCTGGTAGAAATTAGTCACACATGCTCGGCGAAGGCAATTTTGGAAGATAAAAGTTCACTGTTTCGAACCTGTTGGCTGAATGGTTAGCTCTCTGGAGCTTGTTGCCAAGGTCAAGGTCCGAATCCCAGCGGTGCCATAGATGCTCGTAGTGGTTCGGAATACACTTTAAACCTTAGGTCCTGGTCTAACACGACTATAGAGCGTTGGATTGACAATCATACCCTTTAAAAAAAAAAAAAAAAAAAAACCTCCCTGTCTCGAAATCTGCTAGTAGAAAGACGGTCTTGGCCCACCATGGGGTTGTTGCGCCAATGAAGAAGAAAAGTTTTCTATATATTGAGGAATTTTTTCGTCTCATTTCTCTTACTTATTCTTATTTTTCTTTTTACTATTTCTATTACTTATATATCTTACTATACGGAGGAAATTACTTATATATCACGTTACATGGCGATGTTTGAATTCGTATGATTGGCCTACATAGCAATTTTTCACTCGATAGTGGTCGGATAGAAATCTAACGCCACCGTGATATAAATTGCTCCGTGGAATCCCCTTAGTCTTGTTTCCACATCAAGTATTTTGGCGACAAATGGGTTCTGGTATTCCAAGCCAGTTCAAAAGATTCCACGTACATGAAAGGAGTACTATGTATTCTGTTCAAATTGGTTCTAGAAATAAGGGGTGAAGATCTTCTTTATCAGTTGAAACAAGATGACTGTTTATTACTAAAACGTAAAAGAAAATCATTCCATTTGATTTCAATGATATAGCTTCTAGTTCGCAATGTTCTTCATTAACTAACGCAAATTAGTACCTTCAACTGAACTGCATCAGTATCACACCGTAACTGATGACCATTCCCACGGAAGTGAGCAGGAAATTCCTGTCGATCACAAACACTCCCCACCCAGTGATCTTGGTGTTACGCACAAATTCTCGAGCGCTGGTCAGAACTGCTGTCATGTCTCTGATCGAAAGGTGTTTCGCTGAGGTCAGCACTACTTCGTCATGCATCTGGTTAACACTCTCGTGGATCCGGGCCACCCACACGCTCAGGATTGCATAAAAGGTGGCCAGGGTCGAGAACGAAGTCGCAATGTAAATGATCTTGACTTTGCCCAAACCTAGTTTACTCCCTGTAGAAATGAAAGACATGTAAACATCAAGCAATTATTAAGAATAATGGGAAAAAAATAACTACTATAGCTACTAGTATAAAAATGGTTTGCTGCAATGACAATAGACCTTTGAGTTAGGAATATTTATGTGCCTGTTAAACAATAAAAGTCTTATGTTAAGTACAGGACAACGTTCTTTAACAAAAGGTGGTTCCATAATTAATGTTAATAGCTCAGTAATTAAATTTTAAAAGTTATAAGTAATAAAGAAAAAAATTTCATTTTAAATGAGGAGAAATCAAATTATTACTTTTTAAACATTAGAGTGAAGCTGAAGAGATTTCATCTTGAGTGTGGTACGTTTTTTTTTTCTTATAAATGGGGGAGCAGAAAACTTGACCTTTTTTTTTCCTTTGAATGAAATAACACAAAAAAAAATACAATTGATTCATATTTATTTCCGTTGTAACTTTGCAGTTTCACTGTGAAAAAAATTCAAAATTAAAATTACACCATTATTAAAGTCCTCAAGAAAACAGCTTTGCAAATGCCATCCTCTTTTATTCACACACTGCTGTATTCAATTACAGAAACCTTGCATTTCAATACTCTATTTTTTGACATCCATTTCACGTTAAATGACGGCCTCTAGTTCAGGTAAGGAACACTTAAGTTGACGTATACTCGATTTCAAGTAATCCCTTAGGAAGATGTCACCCGCCGAAACATCAAGTGATAAGTGATTTGGATGACCACATAATACCTATAGGGAAATTAAAAGTTCCTCAACACTTCGATCTAAATCTAATAATGTTGGTAATCTGTTTAATCATGTTAAAACCATAGATGGTTCGTCAAGTACGCTTTCTTCTAAATGTATCGTTTTGCATTTATTATTACTGTATGATCATCTTCAGAAAAATATGGCAGATCATCACAAACTTTGATATATTCGCCTCACTTTGTAAAGTACAATATGCAGCATTCCGTGGCTCCATAACAAAAGAATTAACGACTTTTCTCCGCTCACTATACTACTTCACGGGACTTCACAATTCAGTAAAATGATGATGCAGATTCTTTAGACTTCGGTTAAAGAATTAAGCCTTAATTAAAGGCTTATATAAGAATGTAAAAGTTATATGAATAATTTTTTGTTTATTTATTCTTTTTTATTTCATTTCAAAAACCAACAAGATTTCTGGCTTCCCTGTACAATAACTATTATATAAATTACAACCAGTTGTACATAAGGTTATATTGAAAACAGTAAAACCTTGTTTTACTATGTAATTTATGGCATTTTGGCACCTCGGTAAATCGATCTGCTGAATGTAGGGATCACTTTTTATCATTAGAGCACCATGATGATGCATTTCACTGCTAATTTATTTTAAAATCTAAAATCTTTTCGTTGTAATTTTTTTCCCAATAAATTATATGCACTCAAAATATCTCACAAAAGACCAAGAATATATTTTCAAAAATTTTCAACAGTCATATCAACCTCTATGACTCGACAAAGCTTCAGGAGGCCACTTTGTGACGAAGACGAAATAAAATGTAATCTAGAACAATGTGTCAAGGTACTATTGCTGTACAAGCTAAAAAATTTTATTAAGATTTTTTATTTTATTTGGCAGAGAAACAGCTGATGATGGAGAGTCATAATCCAAATACTCTCTTTCCTAATTTGTTCTGTGTTCTGATGAACGAAAGGCAAACTAACGGTGGACAAGAATTTGAGAACTGGAAGAAATTCCGTTCCGGTTAAGGATCTGCTTGTTTTAATCATCTTTAGATTGCATTTTTTATTGGGATCTTATGATGATCAATATGATGTGAAGGATTAAACGTGCAAAAGTCATGATTCCGTAATAATGTAACAACCTAGTATATGAATTGGCATGTGTTTAATTCTATGTAGTGACAATTTTCAATCATATCTCTACTTTAAAAATAGAGGACCTAGATTTGATTATAGTCGATTGGAGATTTCTTCCATAACCTTCTTTCAATTAACTTCAACTTGAAAACTCCATTGGAAGACATCATACTTGATAAAAAGTAGCATAGACATACACTACATCTCCGTTATTTACCTAAAATTATCATTGGATTAGCAGTTTGATGGATGGGACTCCGTAAATTCAAATACCCACTAATTGGGATTAACACTAATACAATCCTATTAAAATTGATATTAATTCATTAAATCTAACCTATAATAAACTAATTAACAATTTTAAAAGAATTATTTAATGGATAATTAATAAATTATTTTTTAATAAATTTTAATTGCAAAATTTAAAAATTTTTTAGAAGAGTCAAAATTCCAAATAAATATTCAAAATGTCATTAGAAACAGTACATTAATATTGAAAATATTTAAAACAAATATAATAAGATATAATGATAAAATGGAAAGAAAATCTTTAAAATAAAATAATTTCTGAAAATTATCTATGATTAACGTTAGTGATCATATAATTTAAGGCAAACTTACTCATTGTGAGGCTGACAATATAAAATAAACTGCTGAATTGGTAGCTGTACAAAAGAAAAGTATGGGTGACAAAGCATTTTCAGTTTCCAAGATCAAACATTTGAGTTTACTCAGGTAAAAAATGACATCTTTAGTCAAATTTTTTTTCTGATGCTCCACCGTTATAACATTTTTCTTTCAATTTTTGTTGTAAAAATCAGATATTGAAAAAGTAACCGTTTGACAAATCAAACAACATAGCAACAAAGACAAGCCAGGTACACCATACAGGTTAGCTATGTACAGCAAATGGGAAGTCCAGACAAATGGATCAGCCACAGAAGAATCCAGAGTTTGATTGGTGACATCAGCTGAAAATAGATATGCCTTCTTGTACATTTGGAAACCATTGATGGACCTCAGTTCAGCCAAAGCTTTCATCATTGAGAGACAAAAAGTAAATATCACACCACCAAGACCAAAGCAGAAGAATATTCTTTCATTTCTGACATGTTGAACACTTGTAGATTCTGTTTGGGATTTCGTTAGCGATCGAATGATTTTAGTGACGGAGGATTTGTTAAATAAGATTACGAATCTTATGACGACACTGGAAGCTGTTGCCACAGATTCAGAAAAAGATAACATAAGTGGAACATTCGGTCCTGATGCTTTGTAGAGTCTGGCGGCTAGGCAATAGCACACTAGAACACTCATAATCCAACGATAAAAAGTCAGCAGGGTTTTGTAAATCGTTTGCTTCTGTTACTTTTTATAGATAATGTGATGTCTATACCTATTATAGCAAACAGTCTTAAAATAACTGCAATATATCTGTTGAAACGTAAAGTAGTTGCTTTGTTATTAAAAGAACCATTAACTTTTATAGAATACGAATACCTTTCTCGTCCGAATCCTTCCATTTTTTTTTTTGCAAAATATTTAACAACTTTTTACAGAATATCAATCTTCACATTATATAAACTTTTAATCTCCATTTTAAGAACAAAAAAAAAAAAAAAAACTCTTATAATGTTTCGATTGGAAATGTAAAAGTTTTTAATTTTTAAAGTAATAACTTCTTTATCTTTCACATATTTCAACTTTCTTACAAATTGATGAATTATTTTCAAAAGGTACGTTCATTTTATTCAATTAAGAATAATAATTTAAGAATGTAAGAATATTTTTAAGCATTCTTTCTATTTTTCAGACTTATAAGGATTCAATTTTCGTTTTTAGGACACTTGAAGCATTAAATAATTTTCTTAGCTCTTAAAGAAATTTTACTTGAATATGTAAAACAAAAAACAACATCTAAATTTACCAAGATGATTTATCAGTTTGGAATATTTTAATTAAAATAAACTGAACTATATCCTGGCGTGCAAATTTTTTGCTATTCGTAATTAATGTTGTTGACAATAGCTACTTAAAGTTAGCTCACATGAATTTATCACTTTGTTGAAAACCTTTTGAGTGTAGGCATATGATATGAAATTCATCTGACGTGTTTTTTTCTACCAAGGTTATATGGATTATCAATAACAGAAGGAAATTATTGATAATCTATAACTCATGGTGTTAATAATTGCAATGTTGGCTATTCTTTCATCAAAGAAATAACAATGCAATAAAATAATCATTTTATTTAGTTCCCTTTTATACGAGTTAGAAATCGAAATAAAAAAAACATTTCAAGAACAAATATTCATTCACAAACTTATTTTTTTTCGGTTCATTATTTTGAAAATAACAGGTTTCATTCATATTTCATTCTAAAACTCATAATTCACGTAAATTGAGCAATAAAAATGTTAATTTAACCAATTTAATTAAAAAATCTTTCTTCTGATTAAAAAGAAGAAATTATATATATATATATATATATTAAATTGAGATTTGGCAATTCATTCCCAGGAGGGAAGGAAGTATATTTTTTGACGAAGTACTTAATAACAATCCATCACTCAAATTTGACAGTAAACAAGCAGTATTGTGGATAGTTATATTTCATGTAATTAGTGTTTTGTACTAATGAGAACAATATGTAAACCAAAGTTCATAGCAATTACGTATAATGAGACTTACGCATAATACACTTATGTCCATAAATTAAGGATAATTCAGAATCACACAGAAATTGAACTCTAAAATAAAAAAATTTCACCTGTTGAATTATCACACACATCTTGAAGAAGAATATGCAAATTACAGGAAACCACCAGATGGCGCGGATAGTACGTCACAATGACGAGAGTGTAAGAGAGGGGTATATAGGAATGGTGGCAAAGAAGTAAAATTGTTCACAAGCGTTTTAAAAGCCTTTCAGTGCAATAACCGCATAGTTATGGCACAAAGGAAGCATTTGGATGATTTTTTACGTGGCAGAATTATCGGACGACTGGAATGTGGACGTACCCAGCTGGAAGTATCCGAGGAACTTGAATCGCCCAGAGTGTCATCTCCAGGCTTTGGCAACGATTCCAAGATGATGGTAATGTGAATAGATGTTACAGCACAGGTCGCCCCCGAGTTACAACGCCGAATGAGGACCGGTATTTAGCAGTTACTGCCAAAAGAAACAGACGGAGCACAGCATCAGACCTGTTTCGTCAGCTCTCTTCAGCTACCTGTACGACAGTTTCAAGGCAGACCGTGTACAGACGCTTAGGGCACATTGGTCTATATGCTCGTAGGCCTGTCAGATGTGTTCCACTTACCGCAACTCACTGTCGCCTGCGATTAACCTGGAGTAGAGAGCATGCATTGTGGACACCGCAACAGTGGTCTTGTGTGATGTTTTCCGAAGAGTCCAGGTTTAGTTTGCAGTCTGATTCTCGCCGGACTTTCATATGGAGAGCGCCAGGTACCCGTTACCACCAAGAGAACACCATTGAACGACACCGTTACGGTGGTGCAGGAGGGCTCGTTTGGGGAGGAATTATTCTTGGTTCCTGAACTGACCTGCATGTTCAGAGTGTAACGATGACAGGCCACATCTATCGGGATGTCATTCTGGAACAACATGTACGTTTGTTTCGGGGCGCCATGGGTGCTGAATTTCTGTTTATGGATGACAACGCCCGTCCTCACCGTGCAAACATTGTAGACGAATGCCTTCAATTGGAGGATATCACCCGTATGGATTGGCCAGCATACTCACCGGACTTGAATCCAATAGAGCATGTGTGGGATATGCTTGGCCGACGAAATGCAGCCCGTCAACCCCTCCCACCCGCCAACCAGAACTTCGGAGGGCATTGCTTGATGAGTGGGTAATATTCCCCAAGATCAGATTGATAATTTGATACTCAGCATGCCTAGGCGTTGTAAGGCCTGTATTGCATCGTCCGGGAGACATACTCCATATTAACCATCATACTAACCGTGTTATACTGTTTTTTGTAAATAGGTTCTTTTTTTTTTGAAATTGGCTCCAGGGAGTAAAATCGCAATTTTTATTAATTATGTCAAACATATATAGCATCTTTTTTACTCTTTACCTTTTGTTTAATAAATAGACTTTATAAATAAGTCAAATTTGTTTTGCTTCTGTCTCTTTCTTTGCCTGAACTTCATTATCCTTAATTTATGGACATGAGTGTATTAGCGAATGTCTGTGCGCCTTCACAGGTCGAAACAACCTCAGATTGAATATGGACTACACCATAAGTTGTTCCATCATGATGGTTGATCGACCATGTGTTGAGAAATGTCTACGCTAATGAGAAGTGAGGGAAGCTGAACTGCCTTTTGATGGATTGTCTTAAAGGGAGGATTTGGTGAAGAAGACGGAGAATTCTGCGACAAGTCGACAGAACGACGTAGACTGATAATCAAGGTCTGCTTTAGAAAAATTCTAAAATGGAGTGAACTGTACTTAATAGTGCATTTGTGATCAAATTTTATTTCTACTTTTTCTTTTCTTTGTAATAATAACCCAGTGTTAATTATATATATATAGTGCTTGTAAATAAAAATTAAAGTGTTCCCATGAACCTGAAAGTGGCCCTCTTCTTGAAGTCGTTATAGGTCTAATATAGGTCGAGACGTTATATATACAATAACAATCTCTGAAGCCGTTATAGGTCTAATATAGGTCGAGACGTTACCATGTAACTCCAAAACAAATTGCCCATAAAAATTTGACATGACTCTAATGTTCTGCGTTTATTAAAGGCGTTCTCTTAATTTAGTTTCCATGATTTATGCATTTTATTTATTTGTTTGAGTAATCTGTAAAGCAATATTCAGTTAGCAAAATGTTAATTTAGCATAAGATATTTTGACCGATAAAAAATAAGTCGAAACAAGTATAAAAAAAATGTAAAGAAATTGATTACTGAAGAAAAAAAGAAAATGATGAAAATAAAGATTTAAAGATGAAATTATTTTGCATTCAACCTTTTCTGTAAAGAATTTTTTATTTTAATTCCTTCAAGTTTATTTACAAAGTACGAGGGAGACACAGCCAAATTAGTAAAAAGAATTGCAAACACCACTTTTAGAAATTTTTTCTCATTGGCTATAGATGAATCGACCATTGTCCAGCGACACTGTGTTCTGCCACCTGGATGACGTAGGTGCACCAGAGGGTGGCGACGGACAGGCACAGCAAGGACCGGATCAGCACCTGCTGGGTGTTCAGGAAGCCGGACAGGGACTGGAGTAGGGGGTTGAACTTCACCAGGGCGTCTGCTGGTAGGAGGTGACGCTGGCGGTACTGATGCCTCAGTTTTGCGAATTCGGCCTGCAGGGGAGTGAAAAGGAGACATCATTTCTCTTGCATTTTATACTGATGCTGAAGTACCATCGAGAATTTTTAAAAAGTAAAAAAAAAAAAAAATCTATGAATAATTTAAAGGAAAAATCCCTTAAAAAGAAAACATCTCGTGTTTCGGTATCTGCCAGTAGACATACGGCCTTGGCAACCCATGGACCTGTTGCACCAATGAAGAAGAAGAAGAAGAATTATTGTGGAAGTTTGCGGCGAACATATGGCAGCTGGGAGAACTTGTCATTCACAGTTTACACAATTCATAGGTGGTGATTTGGACAAGGAGAACCAAGATCTCTTTGGTTAGTCCAAAAAATCACTAAACCATTACTGTTGTATATTTTTGACTGCAATTGATGCGCTTGTGAAAGAAAAACTACCAGAAGACAAGGAAAGAAACGGCCAAACTATTTTTCAACATGACTGCTCATAGCAAAGTGTCGCGAATGCAATCAAAAATTATTTGGAAAAAGTTTCAATGAACATTTTACCTCACCCACCACTTTCTTTAGACATTGCTTCTTCTGATTATCACTTTCTTCGATCGATGATGCATGGCTTGTCTGATTACCGCTTCTATAGAACAATCTCAAAACACAAATCGTTCTTTCGGCGAGGAATTTGTCTTTACTCAGTAAAATGGAATAAAGTAGTGATTAGTGATACACTGTATTTCGATTGATGTGTTAATAAATTTTTTTATGAAGTAATTATCTTATAAAAACCCCACACAAATTAAATTTGATACATAATAATCATCCTTCCCAATAAACTAAATCAGCAGAGCTATACGATATGCCTTTTTTTTCATTGAGTCTTATATTAAATAAAACAATTAAAACTATTTTACTCTTACCTTAACTTGAGAGGTGGTCAGGCTGGTCAGCTGCGTTAATTTGAAAATTTCTGCGGCACCAGGATATGCAGATTTTCTGAAACTTTCATTTATCTCTCTGTAAGACATGTTACCGGTGCTGGTGGTTGGAAGTTTCTTCGAAAGGGATCTGATATCTATTAAAAATAAAGCACTCTTTTAACGCAGTACATAATTTTTTTTTTTAAAAAATGAGCATTTAATTTTATACGCTTGTGATATATATATATATATATATATATATATATATATATTTTTTTTTTTGAAAAATGTTCATTTAAAATACTTTCTAGAGATCTAAAAAAAAATAGTCAAATAACAATTAGACACATTTGACAAAAAAGGGGTTTGGTTTCCAAAACCCTACTGTGCAAAAAGTGAAATGAAGGGAAATAATTCACTTATTATTGCATAGATTAAATGTTTTTCATAAGTATTTCCCTGAGTTATTTTATTTATATAGTGGAGTTCAACTAGCTATGGTGTAGAAAACTAAAAAGCGGGGAAGTCAGCCGGAATCAAACGCATCGGTGTAAGTAGAGGAGAAAGGTAATTTCGAAGAAGTTTTTAACTGCAATAAATAGAATTTTAGTTTAGAATAATTAAAATAAAAAAATTAATTAAAATTAATTAAAATTATTATTAAAATTATTTATTAAATTATTTCAATTAAAATTTTAAATTATTATTTAAAAAAATTATTATTTAAAATTATTTCAATTAAAAAAATATTTAAATTGAAAAATTTTTTTATTTCAATTTTTTTTTTCAAAATTTCTTTGTGCCACGTATATCGGACTAACACCTCTAAGAAGTAATCGATTCGTCCGTTTCCCTGTAAACCGGATGTTTACCTTCTACTGGTTAGTAATGAAAATGGATGAGAGTGACATAACCAGTTCCAAATTTGTGTCCTACACCAAATGCTTTCTTTCTTGACGTGTCCTGAGATCTGGTGGCCGAAAATAAATCTGAAGGTTGGGAACTAGCAGGATCGCTGTCCAGTTAAGGACAGCTTTCTTTGGACCAGTTTAAATAGTATATACTAAACTAAACTTATGATATACTATATAAAGTTATATTATACTATAGAAACTTATATTACACTACATAAACTATACTATGCTAAATTTATTTGTCCTATAGCTCCCTTTAAAAAAAAAAAAAATGTTTATATCCTGAATTCAAGATTCAAATTTCTAAAAATTTACCTTCTTTAAACGAACAAAAGAAAAAGATGAAAATTATCTACTTAAAAAAAATATAAAGGTGTTATAAACAGGAGGTCTTGAAGCTTGCATTCATTAAAATGTATTAAAATACCGATAATGTAATAATATACCGATCTTATTGACAAACATAATGTTGCACTACGCGAAGAATCGAATTTTGTTGAATATAAATTACGAATAACAAATTGTAAAACAAAGCCCCAGTTCTTTAATTTTTATTAGAAATTATTGTAATAATAATTCGGAATTTTTCTATACAGTAAGTTTTCTTGGAAAGTGAAATCTAATATTTCTATCGCATATTAGAGATAAATTTTCTTAAATCGTAGGTTAGAAGTAAATTAAGTTAAATTGTAGACTAGAAGTAGGTTAAAATAATTAGAGCATTTGTTAAACATTTTAAAAAAATTGTTTTCTTATACAACTAGTATAAAATATGAACTTCTAAGTTAAATTTATTATTTATTTATATCTAAATGCTCTGGAAAATAAATTACAATGAATTTTATCAAACTGAACTTTTATCTAGCTATTATTAAGCAATAACCTGTATTGCATAAAAATTTGACTGATAAAAGTAAATGTTTGGATATGTTTTATTAGTAAAAGTACAATTACAATTACAAATACAAAAGTACAATACACAATATGGACATATTTCACTTAAAATTAAATTTGTGGGAGAACATTACATGATGTTTGCTGCGCTTATATTATAAAGTTCATTGGATATTAAAATTATTTTATCAAAAAGCTGCTTTCTTAAAAGTTTCAAGTATATCTAAAATATTAATTTGTTAAAAAAAATTTTCCAGTATATTTGAATATTAAATTTAAAAAAATACAACGAGTGCTAAGTCCTCTTTGATCTTGAATGTTCTAGACCAAGTTTAGAAAATCCTGAACTAGTAGATGGAAGGAATGCACTGCACAAGAAAAAAGACCAACTTTAAATTTAATGAACAACTTAATTGGCCTATGAAACTGAACAGTTAAGTCTTCAATATCTCTTATGTGTCAACAAAAGATGAATGGTAGGGACACTATCTTCAAGCAGGACTCTTTGGTCAACTGTCTCATATTTATTTGTAATGGGAGGAAACCTGGAAAACTCCCACCAGACAGTCTGACTGCCGATGTAAAAATACATACACACATTTCTAAAATCACCGTAGAGTCTTCTAGATTCTGATAGCAGTGATTGTGACAGATGCTTCCAACAGGTTTGAACCTGATTGCACGTTATATGAGCGTGCTATGCCCCACTCGTGGTTCAGTGGCAACGCTGCAAAGTTGCTCCGCTGGGGATCCTTTGAACCGAGGTTCAATCCGTTACCAACTTTGTCGTAGACACTGTTTCAAAAAGGAGAAAACATCGATGACGTTTGTGTTGTTCAGCATCTTGCCTAGTGAGTTGGAATACATGATTTAAGTTTTCCGGGTTTTCTGCCGTACGATACGCAAATGTAAGGTAGTTTCCCCTAAAAATCCTCCCGGAAGGCATTATCCTCATTCTTCAGGGACACAGATCCAAGATAGACTTCTACGTACGGGTACTCCATCATAACAGAAGTTGCCCCTTTTTCCTCCATCCATTAGTAGATTACTCATGGAATGTTGGTCCTGCACTGTAGGACATTAAAGATTAGTAGTTGCATAAGGCATTCGGTGAGCATTCCTATATCGGAAAGAAATGTTTAGAAGTGGTATAAACAGTTCAAAGAAGGCAGAGAACGCGTTGAAGACGAAGAGCCCTCTGGTCGACCCTCAATCTTAACCGACGAAGCTCACGTCCAAAAATTAAAGATTTGATGCTTGTAAACCATCGATTTACAATTAGAGCCTTTGCTGATGATGTTAAAAATTTTAATAGGATCGGTCAATTGCATTTTGGTCCTCAAACGTGTCAAATCTCGATTGGTACCGAAAACACTGAATGCGCCAGATCACACTGCATGGATTCTTCGTGACTTTTTCGCCAAAAATAAAACCAATATCGTTCCAAATCCACCGTATTCACACCGTGCGACTTTCTGGCTATTCCCTAAACTCAAAAGTCCACTCGGGGACACCGTTTTGAGTCGATTGAAGAGATTTAACGCGAATCGGCGCGCGCTTTGAAGGCCATCCCTGCCGATGACTTTTTAGCATGCATTGAGGATTGGAAAAAGTTTGCACAAGTGCATTATATCCGGAGGGGATTCCTTTGAAGGTGATGAAATAAATTTAGAAGAATAAATAAAGAGCTTTTGACAAAAATAATTTGGTCTTACTTTTTGGGCACAGTAGTATTCCTAGTTAAGCATATTTTCTGCGAAACAACGGTGATTCCTTCACGTGGTATTAGTTCACCATCCTAATATTGTTAGTAACATTTTGTGTTTGAGAATCATGCACAGAAAACACAAAGCTTTCAATGTGAAAAGAATAAATAAGCTTACCTCAGCTCGTCATAGCTGTTTTGCAGCAAAGTGAAATATTCCATGAGTTATATTCAATATTATATCCTCTTTCAGCAACACTTAAACGCCAAATGATTGGTGGAAAAACCGATTTCCAGTCTTAAATTGGTAATTAAATGGGAAAAATCGTTCAATAATATTAATCATTCATCCGTTTAAAAATTCTTCCTTGAAAGATTATCTTTGAAGCTTTTCTAAAAGGATAATAAGTATCACAATGATATTGCTATTATATCTGCTGACAATCATGTCCCCGTTCCAGATACGAAAAGACTCAAATCAATCTTAATGATCCTATTTGTTTAATTTCGCAGTACCTGTCAGAGAGCGCGTTTGTTTTCGAACCGGGGAAACTGATTTCGGAGACCTTTGTAGTGCTTTATTTACCATTTGCCACTTTGGGTATTCCCAAATTTGAGTAATTCAAATGTATTCAGTTTTATGAAGTTATAATAAATGGTGTTCCAAAATTCATACAATAAATCTGAATTTTGGACGCATTGGATAAGTTGGAAACCCTGAATTACTACTGTGCCCCAAAAGTAAGAACAATTATTTTTTTTTTTCAAAAACTCTTTTTTTATTCTTCCAAATTTATTTCTTTGCCTTCAAAGTAATCCCCTCCGGACACAATGCCCTTATGCCAACTTTTTTTCCAATGCTCAATGCATGCTAAAAAGTCATCCGCAGGGATGGCTTTCAAAGCTCGCGCCGATTCACGTTGAATCTCTTCAATAGACTCAAAACGGTGTCCCCGTAGTAATCTTTTGAGTTTAGGGAATAGCTAGAAGTCGCACGGTGTGATTACGGTGGTTGTGGATCGATATGGGTTTCATTTTTTGGCGAAAAGGTCACGAAGAATCAGTGCAGTGTGAGCTGGCGCATTCAATTATTTTAGGTACCAATCGAGATTTGACGCGTTTAAAGCCCAAAATGGAATGGACCGATCCTTTTGAAATTCCAACATCATCAGCAAGGTCTCTAATTGTAAATCGACGGTTTGCAAGCACCAAATCTTTAATTTTTTGGACGTGACCTTCGTCGGTTGAGGTTGAGGGTCGACCAGAGGCCTCTTCGTCTTCAATGCGTTCTCTGCCTTCTTTGAACTGTTTATACCACTTCTAAGCCTTTCTTTCCGGTATAGGAATGCTCACTGAATGCCTTCTGCAACATTCTATACGTTTCCGCAAACAAAATTGAAAACAAGTTCTTTGCTCAATAAATTCAGACACTTCACAAATCGCCGGAATCAGTTTTAGCGTCACACAAAGCCAAGCGTCACTCAAACGTCGGTTGCGGTTGAGGGACTTACTCACATCGAATTCCCAGATGTGCAGTGCATTATTAAGACTGCCCTGATATTATTTTATACATAATAAAGAATTTAATAGAAATAGTTTAGTATTTTAGGACTTTAAATCATCTTCATTTTAATTAAAAACATTTTTTTAGTCACAAAATTGATAATAAATACCCCGTATGGGTCCGAGTCAGAATAGCCCCACTGTAGCCCATGCATGTCGTAAAAGGCGACTAAAATGGGTACCCACTGCACGGGGATACAATCAGGTGGGGTGAAGTCAAACTTTTCCCTTTGTGTGCTCCATGTCTTTGTGCCGCAAGGTCAAGGGCAAAAAGAAGCTGCATTCTTTACCCTTTATCATGACTCGACGGTTTAAGACACACGGGTTCATAGATTTGGTCTAGATGTTGCTGTCGACCAAGTGGATAAGAAACAACGATATAATAAATCTCTGTATTTTCATAATATTAATGATATAAAAACATCCATTAATATTATTAATCAAAACTAACATAGAAAAAAATTAATATAACTTTTATAGATAAATAAATTAGTCGAAAGTGTAACTCAAAACATAAGACGCAATTCTTTTTGTTGCCATGGTAATGCAATTAATATACTAAACGCGGAAAGAATGTGTGATGATTACTTGAAACCAAACCACTAATTTTTTTTTCCCTGAAACTGCTTTTTTTTTTTTTCTCCATGAATAACCCTAAAAAAAAAATGTAGCTACTTTTTTTAAAAAATTGATATCTAATAATCGAACAAATAGAACTGGCATCTTCATTTTGCAAGTGATGATAGTGACAATAATTTTTTTTTGTATTTGCAGCTTCGTATCGATAATGACAACTATACTGAATTGCTGAAAATAGCTTCTCGCTCTTTGAAGAACTCAATCAATTGGATAATGCGTTTCCACCGTTATATACATATATAAAATATACTTTATATTAATGATATATTGACATATCTGGGAATCTTTAAAGCAAATAATTATGATATTAAAGATACTTTTCTCATGAAATTAATTAATTATTGTAAGAAAAACTAAAGCTAAATTGATATAGTGACCAACTGATGACACGATGGTACATTGTGCATCCTTCGAGATGCACAATGGAGAATAGACGGAGAATAGAATTCAAATCAGCAGGCAATGTTAGTTCTGATGCTAAATTTGGTTTGGTTGGTTTGGTGCTAGATCTGGTTTGTCATCATGGTCATTATTAGCACATTTTGGGCTAATCAGACTAGGACCTGCAGTTTAACTTGGATACCGAACCACTCTCAAACATCCATACCACAGCCAGAATTATAATCTGATGACTTTGGTACCAAAGGCCAGAGCGCCAGCAATTGGTCATTAGGGCGATTCTGATACTAGAAGATTCTGGTAAAGACAGTGACAGTGTAAGTAAAATGTCTCGAATCTACAATTTGTTTGCCAGATGTGAATTTTTCGGGGTTTCATTTATGGCATTTCTTTCGACTTTAAAAAAGTTTCTAAAGTCGAAAGAAATGCCATATATTAATTATTTTACTAATAATTTTTACGTTACCCCAATTTGCTTCAAAAACATAAAAATAGAACATTAATACTAAGAAGCATTTCACAAGAAAAAATAGCATAAACAAATTATAAATTTTAATCTTCTTTTCTATTTTGTTTGCAAATGGATTACATCATTTATGTCAATATCAATTTCTCGATGAATATTTAATAAAACTAAACCAAGAAAAATCTGACGCTTGGTACCACAGGTTTCGGGTTCAAATTCTGGCTGTGCCATGGATGTTTATAGCGGTTCGAATCCACCTTAAGCCGGAAAGCCTTTCGGAATTCACTTTAAACAGTAATTGCCGGTCTAATATGACTGTAGAGCTTTGGGTGTAGAACTAACAACGCTCTCTCCATAAAAAGAAAACATCTCATCATATCTTTTTTAGAATCTGCCAGTAGGCAGACAGGGCTTGGCCGATTATGGAGCTGTTGCGCCATTGAAGAAGAAGAAGAAACCAAGAAATACGCCGGCTCAATCAATACAGTCAGTGCAATAATAAAATTGATGAAAAAAACCCTGATTCGTTGAAATACTGAATATTTAACAAAACACAATTGCCCCTGAGTGGGATGAAGCCCCCCTACACCCCTCTTTACGCGCCTGGTTCAAACTGCTTTATTGTCCAATTAGACATGAAAGATTTTTTGATTTGATCAGATTCAAGTCTGGAACATAACATCCTGAACTAAATTCATTCTATTAAACCAAGTTTTACCTAAATTTTTCAGAAAAGACAGTATGCATTGTAATTGTTTAAAAAAATCTATTTTTTTAAAGCCAATTTAAGCCTTGGCTGTGATCATATTGTTTCCAAATTGGGGCACTTGATGATAAAAGAGGGCTTCTGACCTATTCGTCATTGACACAATAGTATTTTAACAGATTCGATATTATCAAGGGTGCACCACGAAGGTTAAGGGGGCGGTGAGATCCTAACTTTTTTTTTCTTCTAATGCAACTGGCAAATAGACCGTGATCTTCACCACCGGCTGCATCGATGTTACTCACTTTGCATTACCCAGGGGGCGCGTGTAACGTGATGGTAAGCCACGGACGCGGAGTAACAATGCCCCCGCAATGCTCTACGATCCTATTAGAACCGGGACCTACAGTTTAAAGTGGATTCCGAACCACTATAACACCCATGGGCAAAGGGATTTGAACCCTATACCTGTGGTACCGAACGCCAGAGGAGATCCTAACTTACATCTGCATTGTACAAACACAATTTAGAACGAACATTTGTAGAAATGGCAACTGGGGTTTTGCACCTCGTCTTCTCTTCCTGGAAAGGAAAGAAAATACTGTTCGCTTAATGGATTTATCCTACCCATTCCCGACTTAAACACTTGAATATTTAGTTTGGTAGCTTTCGAATCGAACTCCTCCAATTTGAGAGTGTAGTCTGCTATCCTTCTATAATTTTAACTTTAGTTTGCTGGCCAATATAAAAGCAATTACACAAAAAAATAATAATTTAAATAAATGCAAATTCAAAATGTTCTTTATTTTTTTGCTTCTTTAGGTTTTGACGAAGTTTGTTTATGGCGCATCAAAGAGCTCGATTCAAAAGCCGATAAGAAATTCTAATTTAACGGTTACATCGGAAAGTCAACAGATTAATCTCTGCTGGGAATTAGCGCGATAAAATCATAGTCCCGAAAATCCATCCGTAAGCTCAAATAAAAAAAATGCTAACTTTCTAAATTTTCTTGGAATACTTATTCAAAATTGAAAAAGTGGAATATCAGCTTCTAACTTGTGCGCTTTGAGTTTCCGAGCAAAAGGGTGCTGGGCGATGTTAAACCGAAATGTCAGGGATGTAAAATGTCTAAGAACCGAAATGTCTTCCATGTTCTGTCAGGGATGAGCATGATATATCAATTTAGTCTGGAGTAGTCTTTTCGTAGTCTAAGCTGAAGTAGTATTTTCATTGGACTTAAAGATGAAGGTACAAAACCTTCAGATACCACCCATCAAGATGTTCGCTCAAAAATGTGGTAGTATAACTGCAGTCACATCATTTACAAAACTGTCAAAAGCATTTCATATAGGTACAATGATGTGGTGTGGGGAAGAAGTTGTTGGATAATGCATATTGCAAGCCTTCAGGGCTACATTATGAATCTGCTTTATATCTGCCGTTCTAGTGGTGAATGACTTACCGTTAAGTTCCAGGTATTCGAAATATTTTTAAACCTAAATCATTTTGGCTGTATTCCGATATTTCCGAATTCAATATCACCATGCAAATGAAAAAAAGGGCTAATACAGCAGTGTCAAGCGTATGAGCAACATGAGATGAACCTTGCCTTTTGGGTTTGGCGAAAAGCAACCTTCTGCCCCGAAATGTGGTAATATAATTTCAATCACATCGTCCCCAAAACTGTCAAATAGCATTTCAGATAAAGGTACAATGATGTGACGCAGGTAGAAGTAATTGGATAATGTATACTGCAGACCACGATGGCTGCATTATAAATCTGCCTTTCTTGTGGCAAAAACTTACGTTTAAGTGGCAGGTATTCGAAACTTTTTAAACGTACTAAATCATTTTAACTATGTTCTGACATTTCCGAAATCGATATCTTCATGCAAAATATATATATATATATACATATATATATATAAGATTAATGCAGAGTCTCAAGCGTATGAGCATTAGCAACAACAAGAGTTGAACCTTACCTTTGGCCTGGTGAACAGCAACTTCTGCTCCGAAATGTGGTAGTATAACT
This sequence comes from Caerostris extrusa, assembly GCA_021605095.1. NCBI lineage: Eukaryota > Metazoa > Arthropoda > Arachnida > Araneae > Araneidae > Caerostris > Caerostris extrusa. The sequence continues at coordinate 187,831 of BPLR01010062.1, forward strand.
TCAATCGCATCATTCCCAAAATTGTTAAAAGGCATTTAATATATAGGTAGAATGATGTGACTAGGGGAAGAAGTAGTTGGATAATGTATATTGCAAGTCTGAATGGTTACTGAATCTGCTTTATATCTGCCGTTCTAGTGGCGAATGATTTACGTCTAAAGTGTCAAGTATTCGAATTTTTTTATACTTAAATCATTTTGGCTGTGTTTCAAACATTTCCGGAATCAATATCTTAATGAAAATAAAAAAAAATGTTTAATACAGCAGTCTGAAGCGTTTGAGCAACAGCAACACCCGGAGACGAACCTTACCTTTGGGCTTGGCGAACAGCAACCTTCTGCCAGGAAAATGTGGTAGTACAACATCAATCGCATACTTCCCAAAAATGTTAAAAAGCATTTCATATATAGGTAGAATGATGTGACTTGAGGTAGAAGTAATTGGATAATGTATATTGAAAATCTCTGTGGTCTCATACAGCTGAATCTGCTGTTGCATATATGGTTATATACAGCTAGTGGCGAATGACTTACTTACGGTGCCCGGTATTCGAAACCTTTTATACGTAAATCATTTTGAATATGTTCCAAAATTTCCGAATCAATATCTTCATGCATGTATATATATATATATATATAAAGGATTAATACAGCAGTGTTAAGTGTATGAGCAACAGCAACAACAGGAGACGAACCTTACCTTTGGGCTTGGCGAACAGCAACCTTCTGCCCCGAACACCCCTGTTGCCCGCGCTACGTTCTTGAGAGTGCGACCTCATGGTCCCCAGCGGTCATTGGTAGCATTGAATTCTCACACGTGCACATTCAACCAATCACATTCACGGAACGAAAAAAACTAAGCGTATGTGTGCGCGTGTGTATCCGAAATGTTTCACATTGTACGTTCTGAAGATCCACCGCTTCTCTGTCGCTTTAAATAACGCGGATTAGACGGACGATCTGATTTATGCGGAGTCCAAACTCCCATTGTTTGCCGATCGGATCCATTGTTAAAGGGAGATAACAGTGCAATCGCTTTCCGATAAGGAAGGTGTTGCTGTTTGTTTCGTTTCGCAGGTCGAGGCGATGCAATGGGACGCAGTGTAATCGCTTTCTGACGCCTTGCGAGATTGCAAAACAGATAAGATTGAAATACGGTTAAAAAAAACGGTATTGGAGGAAAAAAACTCGATATATAATAACGTCATCAGTGCAATGATATATATATATATATATATATTAGCAGAATCCAGCATACGTTGTGCTGCCAAAAAAAAAATGCATTGTAGAAAATTACATATCACGAATATATTTTCCATGTTCCAACATTTTTGAAGTAGCAATTGGATAATGCATATTTCAAGCCTCCATGATTACATTATGAATATGCTTTATATCTGCCGTTTCTAATGAAGGATGTACTACGAAGGAGGGTGGAGGGTTCCAAACTTGTTGTCTTGGATGCCTTAAGGCAAGAGCTGCACCGACTTTACTCACTTAGCATTACCCAGGTGGCTCTTGTAGCTTGAAGACAAGCTACGGACGCGGAGTAACAATATCCCGAAATGTTCTACAACCGTGTTAGACCGGGACCTACGGTTTGAAATGTATTCCAAACCACTACAAACATCTACGGCACCGCCGGGCCTCGAACCAGAAACCTGTGGTACCTTGCGCCAGAGAGCTAGTCACTCGGCCATTTAGGCCCTATGTTCCAATAGATGTGAATGCTAATTTTTATGGATATCGTTTCATATAAGATGAAATGCTGCAGTACCCTCTGGTTTCAAGTAACAATAAAGTGGATAGCGCGAACATATTTCCCATACTCGAATACATATTTACCAATACACATATTTATCATATACACCAATTTTCATAGCTATTGGTTTAACGGTATAGAACTTGATATACTGCAGCACCATCTGGTGGCGACTTACAACAAAGAGGATAACATAAAAATATTTTTCATGTTTTGTCAAACACATAAAAAATTTCATCAACATCTGTGCAGCCGTTTAGGAGGAGTTCAGTAACAAACACACATACAGAAGAATTATATGCAACGAGAACTACACACATTAAAATTTGAGAACTACTAAGACTGTACACGTTTATCTTTATTCTGATAGAATTATAGTTAGCTTTTTGTACTCAGAATATATATTAATTTTTTTTTAGTGGTACTTCATAAATTTGTCCATTAATTTTTTTAACTAAAATGAGCTAACGGGCAGCACGTTATATCTAATTCAATACCCGACAAGAGAAGTCAAACCGAAAGCTTCCGTATTTATAAACAGCATGAGTATGTTAAATTTGGAAGATGAAAAGTTTTCCATTGGGCTCGAGGAGGATAAGTGGGTACTGCTCCTTCCAAATTGTGGTGATAAAATTTTGTGTTCTAATGCAGCTGGCAAAAACTTAGGCAATTTTCTTTGATGCCTTAAGGTAAGCGCTACACCAACGTTACTCACTTAGCACTACCCAGGAGGTGCGTAACACTACCCCCGCAACGCTATACGATCATGTTAAGAGCGGGACCTACGGTTTAAAGTGGATTCCGAACCGCTACAAACATCCATGGCACAGCCGTGACTCGAACCCGAAACCTGCGGTACCGAGTGCCAGAGCGCTAGCCACTCGGCCATTCAGGCCCCGGTGATAAAATGTAGGTGTAGTATAACTGGCACTCACTTCAGTACACCCAAATCATTATCATTCACGCAACAGCCCCATTGCCATTTACCTTCAGGCAGCTTTCGAGACAGGTGATGTTTTCCTTTTTACTGCGCATGTTTGTCAGCCCTATGCCCAACGCTCTGCAGTTATAGTAGACGAGGACCTACGATTTAAAGTGGATTCCGAACCACTACAGTCATCCGTGGCACCGTTGGGACTCGAACTCGAAGCCTGTGGTTCAACGCTCCAGATACTCGGTTATCAGGTGCCTTCAGCATACCCTGGTAACTCTTAATCTTCTCTTTATCTGCCATTCTAAGGGCGACTTACTACGAATTAAAATGATCTACATTAGAAAATAGTAATAAAATCTTTACCAATCGTTCTTTAATCTCTTCAAAGACGAATTTTGAAAGTGAAAGAACAAAATTTAACTGTTTTATTTATTTTACTGTTGAGAGTTTCTCTAGTGAATAGTTCTCAGGAAAATTTTAATCTGCTTTTTCCTTGGAATAATCGTAATTTAAAAAAAAAAAAAAAAAAAAAAAAAAAAAAAAATTTTTTATGCTCCAATATCCCAGAATAGGTTAAAAAAAGAAAAAAACAAAGCATTGTTTGAAGAAGCTTGCATTCCAATTAATGGTAGCTACGGCTTGAAAGTTTTATAATAATGGATTCCGAACCATTGCAAACATCTATGGTACCGCAGATACTGAGCCCGAAACCTATAGCACTGAAGGCAGGGCGCTAGTCGCTCGGCCATAAGGCCCCCTTTTTCTGTTTTAGTTAAAGAAAAATAGGAAGCAATATTTACAGTACACATATTTTCAATTCTCGAATAGAAAATCCAATTTTATCTTTTTATAATCAACTGAAAAATTTCTTTTACTTATCTCATTTACAAAATAAATGAATGAATAAATAAAAATAAAAATAAAATAAAATCTGTGTTAGATTTCCAGAACTTTTCCAATTTTTTCGCCTGAATTCACAACTTTATTCCTTATATTCTGTAATATCATGCAAGTTATGTTTTAGAAACATACTGGCATTTATTTTTCTTTTAATATTCTTTGATGTTTTGCTGCTACTGCTTTGCGCATTTTTTATAGGTGCATCCTGTACATCTGCAAGATCATTTAATTCACACCTTCATCAGTTTTAAATATTTTCTTTTATAAAATATAATAAAATATTTTCTTTTTATAAAATATAATAAAATATTTTCTTTTTATAAAATATAATAAAATATTTTCATTTTATAAAATATAATAAAATATTTTCTTTTTATAAAATATAATAAAATATTTTCTTTTTTAAAATAATGATTTTTCTACCATTATTCTCTAAAAAAAAAAAAAAAAAATTTTGAATTAATCTCAACGTAAATTTCAAATACGATTGGAATCCTGCATAATTTTAAAAAATTACTACCCGACTCGTGGCTCAGTGGCAACTGGTTTCAAAAAACGAGTAGCCTCGATGGCTTTGTGATGTGTAGCATCCTGCCTCGCTAGTCGGATTACCTGGTGGGAGTTTGCCGAGTTTTCCTATACGATACGCAAATACGGGGTAGTTACCCCTAAAAAAATATTCCCGGAAGGCACTGACCTCTTTCTTCAGTGTCACGGAGCCAAGTCAGACTTGATACTCAAAGTTGTTAATCAACATAGTCAATATTATCGGGAGCACCACAATATTGGATTTTCATGTAATCTTCAGGGGAATACGACAACAACAACAGGTCTGAGAAAGGTTGATTGATAGTAGTCGACCAAATCAATTTCTCAATAAAAGACCAGTATATCGTAGCGTTTACTATGACCACACGACTTCATGAGGGCGACTTTGCCCCCTTTGTTTTGAATGATGTATCTTATTGAATATCCTACTTTGCCCATCAGCTCTCTGGTACTTAAAATAGAAATGGTTCTAGATTACAGGAACGCCAGTCGCCTAGTGTCGTTTAGTCTTGTGTCGTTTAGTCTGGAAGTATCACTAGAGGGGTCACGTCCTCTTTATCTTATCAGAGTTACAAAAGATTAAAATCTTAATGATATAACAAAAGATTTTAGACGCCAGCTGATATGAAGAGAGAGAGAGAGATAAAGAAAACGAATCCCACTAATTGATATAGTTGAATTACTAGTGATTTTAATGATTAATTTTTAATGACGAATTTTAATCATAAATGTCTGGTATTACAGCCCATGGTGGGCCAAAGCCGTCCGCTTATTGACAAATTTAGAGACAGGAGATGATTACAGGATAGGGTTATCAAAGCTTTATAAACCATATTAGTCACGGTCATCAACAGTCATATTAGACTGGGACCTATAATTTAAAAATGGATTCCAAACTAAGCATCTATGGCACAGCCGGGACTCGCACATGAAACCTGTGGCATCGATCGCTAGTCACTCGGCCATCAGGCTCTTTTTAATCATTAAATAGTAAATTTTCAATTAATTAAATTTTTTCAATGATTTAAATAATTTTTTGATAACTGTCTAAATTATTAATATCTGTTCATATTATCTAAATAACATTTCTTTTGGTTTGCTTTATAGCCTGTGAAACAGATATTTCTAAAATATTGTTAAATTGTATCTAATCAGTACTATATAATTCTAAGTGTATAATTCGTCAGATAGGGTTTATTTTACAAATTCCTTTCTAACAATTAAAAAGTTTTTAGTACACCTGGTTACTTAGTGTTTCACAAAGTATATCAAGAACAGCAGTACTAAATGAGTCGAGGAAAGTAGAGCATATGACCCTACTGGAGAAATTTAAGGGTAAATTCGTGTTATGTAGTAAAATCTATTATTTAATTACATTTGTGCATCCCCAGTATTCGTGCATACCCGCATTTAACATACTATTGTGTGTGAAAACCTTGAGAAATTTCCATTAGGTAACCTGCATGTTGATACGAGATGAACACACTATGATTTGTCACAATCACGTTAAGTCACCTCGTTTCTGAAATCAATAATTGTAACGCATTTGTCCAATGGGAATCAAACTATCGTTCATTTCACAAGATACCTTGCATGGTGTTTGGGATTCAATTTCACCTTAGGATGCAGATTTTTATAATTATATATATAGACAATATGATCGATGGCCTCCAGATTACCAACCAAGATAAATCATCTTGCTGAGCCCTCATAGTCACTGTTATAAAACATTCACCAAGAGTCAATTGTTTTTAATCTCATCCTAGAGAAGGAATGCTGCAGTTTGTTTTTCACTCCTTATATAAAACGCATAACTTTCGATCTCAAGGACAAAATTTGCATATTTTCAATTTGAAATCATTATAATTAATTTTTTTAACCACTTCTATTTCATTTTTGTTAAAAAAAGGGTCGATTGAATGATTATTTCATACCGAACTCCCAATATTCCTTAATTGTTTTGAGCAGTGTAAATTAGATATATATATTTATTTTTATGTTTAAGTGGCCTACGCAGACTTATGTAGGCTGCTGGCCGCATACATACGAAACAACAATCAACAATTATTCCTGAATAAAAGTAATAAAAAAAATAAAATAATTATGCGATTTATGTTTGTGATAAATAACTAAGAATTTTTTAAAATAATACGCGCAGCAAAGTTTCCTTTTTACAATAGATTTTGAAGGAGAATTACAGATGAACATGTTTCAAATAAACGTAAGCCTCTTTTTACATGAACTTTTTTTTTACTGGACGTGTTACTTAAAAAAAAAAGTTCTTTTCAAATTCTACTATTAGTTCACACTCTCTTATATATATCTTGTTCAAATTTTCAATCGTTCATAAAATACTTCTTATTCATCCACTCAAGTTCAAATACATTTTTTTGAACTTGTAGTGGATGGCACTTGATGTTAATACAGTTTTTTTCAAATATTAATTCATTAATTAAATTTAATTAATTCATTTTAGTTTTATATGGGAGAAAAAAATTTTCATATATAAAATATTTAGCAGGATATAAATTTAGGAATAAATACCGTCAGTGGCGAAGCGTGTAGATAGCTGGAAAAAAATTTCTTTTTCAGATTATTTTAAATATTTATGTTGTATACAAGAAGAAAGCGGTATTGTGAATTCAATAAAATTTCGGTCTGTAATAATTTTGTAGTTAGAGGATCGTATAAATACCGTTAACTATTGTTGTCTAAATATCGTATACGTTTTACAGATATTAGATATATGACACCTTTAAACCTTTAAAATATATTGTAGTCATGTTTACCGTGCTAAATAGACAACTGCAATATTGATTGCATTGAAAAGAAATAAAATAATTTATTTTATTACAATAAGCATAAAAAATGATAAATTTAATGGTTTTATAAAGTTTATTTATTTCCTAAAATTTATATTAAAAAAAAAAAAAAAAAAGAAAAAAAAAAATATTGTAGGAAATCGTGATAACAAAATAGATTTGGACAAAAGTCAACCACGAAAAAGGTGTAAAAATATTTTTAAAATGAGATCACACACGAACGGCAAAATATGACACACAAATGAAAAATAAATGGAACGCGACAATAAAGAAATGAGAATCCCTTTAAAAAAATTCTTATCATGCGTATATACGGATAAAGATAATCTCACTAGGAGATAACATTTCAGAAATGAGATAATGCATGTATACGGTTGAAATTGTGTGTCAAAGTGACCCCTCACGTTCTCTATATGTTCCCCACAGCTAAAAAATAATTATTCTAAATTACTGAACAGAATTAAAAAAATATATACATACTCATAAACATTTACACGAAACATAATTTTTAACGAACATGAATTGAAAATTAACATCAATTATTTTCCTTTCATTAATTGTTTAAAATTTCAGTTGTTGTTACTAATCCCCCTGGTGCAGGGAAGGCTACACCAGGTCCAATAGACCCCGTCGCAGGCGATTGGTCTATGGCTGAGGGTAATATGCAGCTTCAGTTTAGCGAGGAACTACGAGGTCTGAAGACTGTCTAAACCTCAAGACAACGCTCTACGATCCTATTAGACCGGCCCTACAGTTTAAGCGGGATTCCGAACCACTACAAACATCCATGGCATCGCCAGGACCCGAACCCGAAACCTGTGGCACAGAGCTCCAGACACTCGGCCATTCAGGCCCGTTTTGATTTTCTTGTTTAATTATATCGTAATTGAACATGTTGTTGTTCTAGTGAGCTCCGTGGTGTTCACAAACAAATGCTCGGAAAGACAATGAACAACAATATAAATTATTTGAAACGAGATTAATCTCCTCGGACACCACTAGAAATGTTCTGTTTTTGTGGCGTGCTTTATATAAAAATTAAATAAAAGTGATAGTATTTGATTTCTTGAAAATATTTTGGTTATATGAGAATAAAATTCTTTTAATTCATTGATTGTTAACAGTTAAAATAAAAACATGTTTTTTTCATTAAAACTAATAATTAACAAAATCGTTAAAGTTAATAAGGAATAAATAATAAATTTTCTCATCTTATAAATTAATAATAAATGTAGATTTACACCGGTTCCAATAGATTCATCCCGGTCGAACCTACAGTTTTGTTAGACTTCTCTACCAGTCTAACAAAAGCTGGACTTTGCAGTGGGTGTCTAGGGTATTTGACAGACAAAACGCAGGGACGTTATTTTAAATAAAACCATTTAATATTATATTTTACAATGATATTTACATTAATTAAGGGTTTAAAAATATTCTCTCGCTGCTTGACGCAGTCTCCCCAATCGCTCCTGCCAGCGTTCTCTTTCCTTCTTCATCCACGGGGTCCTGTCCCCTTCTCGTGGGGTCAGAGTTCAAAGTTGGATACTCCCCACATTGTAAACAGGCTCTGTCAAAGACAAGCGACCCTGAAGTGTCGCCGCCTGCTGATTACCACACAAACAAATCCTACATAAATTTTTCTCATCTTATAAATTAATAATAAAATTTTCTCATCTTATCAATTAATAATAAAATTTTCTCATCTTATCCACTAATAATAAAATTTTCTCATGCTAGCTATCTTATAAAATCATTCTTATTTAAATACCACTTTTATATGCAGCCGTGAAAAAGGTATGACGTTGTAAAATTATTTATATTATTTATTCTTTCAGATGATGTAATTAGAAAAAGACTTTATTCTTTTTTTTTCAGGTTGACATTCACCTATCCTGATAATTTTTACATAATCCAAAAATTATCAGTATACACATTTTTACACACAATAAGACATACACACATAATATACACATTCACAGTACACTAAGACATATAATAGTAGTAATAGTAGCAATATTTTAACAAATTGACCTGAAGTGATTAGCAACTAAGACATAACTTTAAACAGTAGTAATAGTAGCGCGCTGCAATATCCATAAAAAGTGAAATCTAATTAACAGAAATTTGCCAATGAAGAAGAAGAATTAACAAATTAACAATTAAAACACATTTTTACAAATGTGTTTTAGTTCATTATTCAATATTATTAATTTTAAGTAGTAAAAAATTTTCATAGTTTGAAATCCGAATAGTTATCCATATTTGGAGATTTTTCTCGCAACATTATACTTTCTTTCACGGCTGTAGTACTTATTGAGAGAACTATAATTATTGATCGCATTTTGTTTTAAAATATTTTTTTTTTTTCCATTTAACATTTTCCATTTTTTCCATTTTTTTCCATTATTTATTTATTTATATGAAAAACTATCTTCCATGCATGCTATTATCAAGGCAATTTTTTTCGAGGTACTTTCCACCTACATAAAATACTTTTAATTTTAACATAGAATATGTTTTATATATTGTCCAACAAACTAATATGCAAAAAAAAAATAATAAGATCTATTCAATAGCATTGCAGTTTTTAATATTAATCTATTTGTAACTGTCTAAGTTTGTAATAAAAATTCTCTTTCACCAATCGTATTGATAATAATGTTTTTTAATTATATACAAAAGCAATGTATGTTTCATTTTTTTTTTTTTGTCACTTTGTGTAATATTATGAATCAAATCAAATATTTTCATTTTAAAATGATGAAAATCGCTTATGTCTTTTAAACAATGCCCGTAAGTATGGTACACTTTCTAAAAAAAAAAAAAAAAAATGAAAATTAATTTAACTTTTAACATAGAATATGTTTTAAATATTGTCTAACAAACTAATATGTAACAAAAAAAGTAATAAGATCCATTTAATAGTATTGCAGTTTTTAATGTTGCTCAATTCATAACCGTCAAAGTTTGTAATAAAAATTCACTTTCACCAATCTTATTGATAATTGTGTTTTAATTATATACTCAAAATCAATAAATTTGCATTATTGGGAATCAATTCAAATATTTTCAATTTAAAACTGATGAAAAATCGCTTATGTCTGTTAAACAATTCGCGCAGGTTTGGTACACTTTCTAAAAGTACAAGAAATGAAAAATATAAATAAATAATGAACACAAAGTATGGGGAAAAAGAAACATTATACCCAGAAATGCCACTTTAATTTCTTTGCACATTTCAATCTTCAAAGAAAGACCACATTTTGAGGAAATCATTTTCCCCAATTTCGACCTTGAGGCAAAGAATCGTTCATTTGAAATTCAACTCGCATAAAAAGAACAGCCACCTCTTTCCTTAAATCAGTCGAACACATTCGTGCGCATTGAATCGGGAACAACTTTTCGAAGCAAAAGATGATCTTTTTTTTTTTTTTTTTTTTTTTTTTTGCATCAAAATGCAGGTAAAAATGTAATAATAATGTTATCCTACGAGGAAAAAAGGCTTAATTAAGGCTTAAAAAGGCTAAAAAGGCTTAAAAAGGCTTAGGCTTAATTTAATGATTCATTGTACATTAAATCCATGTACAAAAAGAAACAGTTTCATGTTTGCATTTGAATAAACGCTATTTCAATGAGATATACAATTGAATTTTTTTAATACCTTCAATTAACAACTATTCATGGAAATTTAATAATTGGTTTTAATTCAATAAAATTTTTAGGAGTGGTTTCGTGTATTAGCGTGTAATATTAGGAAAACCCCGGACAAAACTAATGTCTACAGATCTACTAGTTTATCTTAAAAACCTTTTTGAACCAATATTTCCTTTCATGCATTTTTATTTTAAGTTAGATTCAAAAAATATTCATTATTAGGTTTATTCAAAATATTCATATTAGATTATTATTTATTAAATATTCAAATCATTTATTAGATTCAAAATATTCATTATTTTTATTATACAAAATATTAATTGTTCATTATTATTATTCAAAATATTCATTATTTAGAGTCGTATTTGTATTTAAATTGAATTTTTTTATTATATTCAAATGGCTTGAAATATTAACAAGTATACTGCAGTCAATAAAAACGAAATTTTGCATGTTATGAATATTGGAAATTATTTTAACAAGAGGTAAGCATAATTAATAAAATACTTGAAAAATGGTATTATTCATTAAAAAAACCCCAGAAATTATGAAAAAATATTATTTTATAATAAATTATACAGGAAACAGAAAAAAAAAAAAAATCAGTTAATTTGGTTTATCTCTCTGTGGTTATTTTGTGCATACTTCAGGTTAGTTAGATCGGGACCTACAGTTTAACGTGGATTCCGAACCCCCAACAAACATCCATGCCACCACCAGGATTTGAACCTGAAGCCTGTGGTACCAATGGCCAGAGCTCAAGCCAATTGGCCATTAGGCAGCACCGTAAGGAGAAGAAAAACATGTAAGAAAATTAAAATAAAAAGAAAAAAATTATGTAAGAACTTATACCGGAAGAAAATAATCTGTAAAAGATTTACATTAAAAGGTTTGGTTTGTCGTACTACAGTCAATTTGTGCACACTTTAGGTTAATTACACCGGGACCTACAGTTTAACGTGGATTCCGAACTATTAACAAACATCCATGCCACAACTAGGAATCGAACCTGAAACCTGTGGTATCAAAGGCCAGTGCACTATCCAATTAGCCGCTTAAACTAAAAGAAAAACAAATTTAAGAACATTTTATTAGAATAAGAAGCCAATTCTGAGAAAAAAAAAAATTATATTGGAAAGAGAATTCTGTAAAAAAAATTATATAGGAAAGGAATGAAACTTCTGCAAGAAAATTATAATATGCTTTTTTAAATATGTCAGTGATTTTACGAAAACTTTAAAATGTACATGTGCATTTAAATGCAAATGGGCAGCTTTAATATGTATAGACTCATTTTATTGTGTCCAACTGAATTATTATATCCCCCACGGGTTAATCAGCAAAACCTAGTCTTGTGTCATTCAGTCACAAGTGAGTTTGATTCCAACTGGTGGAATGTATTTTTGTAAAATGAAAATTCTGAGTTGAGGTTTTAAGAGTGTGTCTCACATCAACGTAGGAGGTCTGATAAGAGATTTCTGGTTTCCGTCCATGAAAATTCGATTCGGTTTGGTTTGTCGCTCGACGGTCATTTTTTGCACATTTTAGGCTAATTAGACCGGGACCTACAGTTTAACGTGGATTCCGAACCACTCACAAACATCCATGCCACCGCCATTATTCGAACCTGAAGCCTGTGGTCAGGGCCTGATTTTCCTATAGGCTAACTAGGCTTCAGCCTAGGGCCTCAAGATCAAGAGGGGCCTACATTTAAATTGTTAGCAAAATTAGAATTGCATTATTACTATCTAAAAACAGTAAACTCTAAAACATTGCATCCATTTGTTGTTTCGAAACTGTTTAGTTTACAACTTAAAATTCATAATGATTTATACTTAAAACTTTAAATGCGAATGATTATGAAATAAATTTATCTGAATTGAATTTGCTTTAATGTTCAATGCATTGAATATATTTAATTTAATTTGATAGAAAATATGAAAATTTTTATTGCATATTTTATTTTCGTAGCCAAAGATTTTTATTATTCGAATTTTTTTTTTTTTTTTGTAAATGTTGTGTGTCATATTTGATTAGTTATTGTTGCAAGTACTATATAGGGTGCTGAGAATAAATGTCCAAATAAGTGTTCTCGACTTTTTTTTATTATTTATCATCCGTTCGATATTTTTTATAAAGATTAGTACTAAACACAACATGTTTCACTTAACGTATTGATATATATCACAGTAATGATGTATTTCATTATCTGTCACTTAATTTACAAACTTAAAAATGGGAGGTGAAAGGGACTCATAAGTGGAATAGCCTAGGGCCTTTTTTCATCTAAATCAGGCCCTGCCTGTGGTACCAACGACCGTCGCTAGCCAATTGACCATCAGGCCGCTATGAAAATTCGAGGCAGTTAAATGTGAAAGTAGTCCTAGAATATATCATCTCCCTTCCCTTCCCTTATAAGCAACAAGGTCGACATACCAAAGGGGTTTTCCCTCACATAGAGACAGATTAGTACCATCATGTTATCGGATTTTTTTTTATCTAAGTGAAGTTATCTAAGAGCCACGCGCTTCTCTTATTATCATAAGAGAAGGGTATTGGCTTTAGAAAATGAAAATAGAATTTATTGAAATGCACATACTTTACTATTTCACTTAAATACTCAATAATTTTTTTCATGGCTATAATACAGTAGAACCTCTGTAAGTCGAACTTCAAGGGAGACGCCAAATAATTCGAGTTATAGGGTTTTCGACTTATGGAGGATTTCGACTTACGCGGATTTTGTAAGGAAATATTCGATTTGTAGAGCTCTAGATTCTTTCTAACTTATTTTGAATTAGAGAGGTAAAATAAATAAAAAATCAAGTTACAGAGGTAATAAACATGTTTATTTGAAACTTATATTATGTACTACAATAAAAAAAAAAAAGATCCGAAACAATTTCAAATGATCGAGTTGTAAAAGTTGTAAAATCAAAGATCACATCAAACACAAAATCAAACATCGAGATACAGAGGTCCAATTTTTTTTTTTCGAGTTACGGAGGGAAAATATATAATAAAATGGCTTGTAGGGATTGATTAATTATTTCGACATATAGAGGATAGAAATTTCGAGTAATGGAGGTTTTGGGGTTTGAACGGAAGGGAACAAAAAAAAAATTTTCCAGTTTTGGAGGTTTTCAACTTATCGAGGTTCGAACTTAAAGAGGTTCTACTGTAGTAGCTGCAATCATATTAATTTAATTTTATGATTTATATAATAAAAATTTAAGGTAGGGTAAGGTATGCTCGTTTCCAAATATTAAAGAAAAATTCAAGGAACTTATTAAAAAAACTAAGCGATATGAAATTTGAGTGCGTTAAAAAAAATTGCTAAATGAAATTACATTATGCAAGACAATGGTGCTGCAATCGGAAAACGATTATTTCAAGAAGCACAAAAATGCATACCTTGGGATTCTAGATTTCACTGTAGAACACTAGAATGCAAAATTTATGGATGAAACGGTTTTCGACTGTAACGTCAAGCAGAATTCCACATCGACCCATATCATACCATAAGGTCGCCAAGACGTGAGAATATGGGAGAAGTGAACAAAAACCATCCAAACAAAGAATAAAAGGGAATTTTATTGAAAAAGTAACTTCGAATATAACCCGAGAGAAGACAGAAACTTTCATGTAACAGGTACAAGAAAAATTTAGTTTTTAAAGAGAATATAATCATTCCTGACTACAATGCAGGAAGGAAGTATTGTGGACTTATTCTTTTAGTAGCTTCAATCTCAGCTGCGAAATCGTTTCTGAGAGCTGATCACGTGCGGCTGAAGTCTCCCGAGAAGAATCCATGCTTGTTCTGTGGTGATTTAGGTCCGTGTAACCAATCTATACGGTGAATATTTTCATTCACCAAGAGCTCTTCAACGGCTACTGTGCGATGAGGTGTAGCGTTATCATCCATAAAGAGAAAGTCCGGACCCATAGCATCTCTAAATACATATATGTGAGAAAAGAACTTCGGTACAAAAGAGGGCATCAGTGACTGAACCTTTTAATATTCTGTAAAGAGTCATTTTATTCCATTGATATTAAACGTGCTGATTTCTTAAAAATAATTATTTATTTAAAACAATTAATATTTTCAAATATGAAAAACATTACTTATTTTTATTAGAAACATTACTTATTTTATTTAAAATATTACTTAAGGCACAATTTAATTTTCAAATTTGATTTTTTTACGTCCTATTCTAACTGTTGATAGTGTGGGTTCAATTCCGAATAAAGCCTAATGGACAAACTAATTAATGGGTGAATAGTCTGTTGTTTTATTATTTTATATATCTTCCAAATACTTACATAAAATGTAAATTTTTATGTATTTTGAACAATTTTTTATTTTTGTGTATGTTTGTATATTATTTATGATTAATTTTTTTACCGGCAGATGTCCTCGCCGGAAACGGAAAATTTGTGATGTCACAATACTATTGTCAACGCCCAGTTACCAACACTGTCTCTTTCTTGAGGCAGTTAAATTTTCTGCTGTGAATTGTGGAAGTTTAACCGGATTCTCTTCGGTAATGTTAAATTTAAGCTTTATTCTTATTACCGATACAATATATACATAAATTAAGAAATTACTAACCTCCGAAAACATATTCTTCCTGTTCTTATCGCGCCACAACCACGATATCTGAAGTGCATTATTCAATATGGCGGTTCTCGCTAATTTAAAACACTGTATTTTTATGTAAACATTATTAATATTTAACTTTCATTGTCATTACTTCATCGTAAGTTATAAATTTTTGTCAATCTTAATTTTTGTGTGTAATTTTGGAATCTTGTTTTGTTGCTAGATTTTATTTTGATACACGGGGAATTAGGCTTGTCGTATTGATAATGATCTGACTACACACGAACCACTCCTTATCAAGTTATTTACAAATTTATAATTGTATGACATATTTAGCAATTGTCGCTTATATAATATCTTTTAATTTTCTTCTAAAATTCTTCCAGTGTATTAAAACTTAAATGGTAGTGTTTTTCATTGTCATTTAAAAAAACTACCTTCGTCATTGATACACACTTGTTGCAAATGCTAGATTATAATTCGGCGATTCTAATCATATAAACACATTTGAATACAGTATAATTAACAATTGCCATTGTTTGCTCTCGTATGTATATTAGTTTATTTCTAATTTGATGTTTTGAGTTGTTCAATAAATCCTATTTAATTCAGTCTCATGAAATTGAATTACAGTTAATAAATAATTAAATAGTTTTTGTGTTCATGGAATATCAATTCTGTATTTACTATATATTAAGTTAAAACACTGATTTTTGTACCTTCACAATTTTGACACTATATAAATTAAACATCCTTTAATGTGCGTGTTAAATTTTAAACACTTAATATTGTATTCTGCATGATTGTTTTCATTATAAATTTATTATAATTCTTATGTGATGATTACTGCTTGACACATTTTCCTTTTTTTTTTTTTTTTTTTTCCATCTGAAGAATTCTTATCCATGAAAAAATTTTTAAAATTTTTTAATGGATTTCCTAATATCAAGTGATCAGATTTAATTGATTACCATTTAGGGGACATATAGAAAGTAGTAGTATCGTTCATAATATCATAATAGTAGTAAAAAGCAGTATCCTTGAATTTATTAAAGGAATAACTTCCTTGTATTCTCGTGTAGATATTTATCTAAATGGTGTCATCATTATTTTAACTTTAAAATCATATAAAATTTTTATATTTAAATGTATAGTGTAAACTGATTTAAATGGGACTTGCTACCTTTAAACTAAACTTAATATTTGCTGCAATTTTTTCTATAAATATATTTTCTTGTGAAATTTTTTGTTACGAAGGTATTAAAAACATGGCCAAGCATTTTAATCTAATAAATTATTCAGAAATTGAAAATATTTTAGCATTAACAATGTGTGAAACTAGAAAGTCTTTTTTATATAGTTGATAACTGTAAAAATGACTAGTGTTTAGGTTTGTGTATTAAATTGTATAAATTTTCTTTAAATTTATGATATAATTTTTTATTACAGATCTCTTCAAAAAAAAAAAAAAAAAAAAATTATAACTTTAAATTCCTTGTGTATTACCTACACAAAGGTGAAACATGCATAATTTTTCTTGGAATATTTTTTGTCATCTTTCTTTATTGCAATTAATATTTGTGAAAAAAGTTATCAAGTATTGTTTGTAATTAAAGTCTTGCTGTATGTAGTATATGAATTAAGTGCATGTAATAATCAATTTCTATTGTAAAATGTTTACATATTCTTTTTGTCTGCTGAATGATGAGGCAAATTTATGAGTTATGATATTGGTTATCCTGATTTCTTCTGAGAAATTTAGTTTTAAGTAACAAAAACTAAATGTATTAAAAAATGTTATCATGTGACTGTTTGAAAAACCTAATTTAATGAGGGCATGCTATATGTATTTAGGCTTTAAATTGTTTTTGGACTATAAAAAATTTTTGTCCTTATAAAAATTTTAAGTACGAAACATGATATATTTTGAATATTAACATTTAATTATATAGTAGGTTGTTTGATAAGAAAACTTAAATTGCATTAATTCAATAGAAAAATTTTAGATGAGACAACCTTAACATTATGTTAAATTTGTAAGGAATTTTTTTATTGTTGAAAGTATACAAAATTCAAAAGTGTTAATGAAGATTTATAAATCTAACGTGAATGTAGATAACCTTGTCTTTATCTTATGTGATATTAAATTATTTTCCAATTTTAATTCTATTGTAAATATTGCAACTTAGTGAATATATGAGAAAGATTATTTAAAAATTAACTGATGTATTCATCAATTTCTATTTTGATTTATCTCTAATTAATGCTGATTTAAAATATATTTTGGAATTTCATCATTTGGTAGCACATTTGTTAAAAAAATCTATATAATTATCGATGACAACATGAACTATGATAATTGCAAGATAAAAAAAAAAATGTTATTCTGATTTTATACGGTTAATATAGAAAAAGATTTTAAAAAAAATATTTGGTACTTGCGTATTAACGGTACCTTGGCGACAGTTGCGCCAATAAAGAGCACACGCACCAACCGCAGCTACAGATTTTGCAGTTTTTAACTGGCACCAATTTATTCTATTGGTTTGGTAACCTTAGTAGCTGTTAGATTGGCGACACTTAAAACCGCCAAGGTACCAAGTACCAAATATTTTTAGAAATATTTATAATAAAGTATCACCTTATTTTTGCCTGAATTTTGTTGGTGAAGAACAGTTAATAAAATATGATACCGTGAATATTTGGCAATTTTTATTCAACTTAATGAATTATATTTAGCCTATATAATATTACTTAGTGTATGCAATACAGTACTTTTTGTAATAAGGACTTGTGAGGGCATCCTAGTTATCAATTTAATGTGAATCTAATCTCTTGCCTTTTTAAAAGTCTAAATTAATATTTTGTATGAATGAAATAAGAAAAATATCTGGATTTATGTGAAATTCTTTTAAATTAATTTTTTTTCACTATTTAAATAAATTAATCCATTATTGACATTAAATATATCTGGGAGAATAGTTTGAAAACATATTAAAATTGTTGACATTACTTTCCATCTTCTAATAATTTGCTTTTTAAAATTATATTTTAAAGAAAAAAAAAAACATAAAAAGGTTTTCTTCATATTGTCTTTATTATCAGACTTAATCTTTTTTTATTCTAAAAAAAAAAAAAAAAAAAAAATTATTTGCCAAAAACAATTTTTTTTTTTCTGGTATTAGAATCTGTTATTTGCAATATCTAATAATATTGTCACTTATTTTATCTCAAAAAGCTTCTGAAATCTTCTGTAGTGTTAAAAGGGTCAATTTATTAAAACCAAATTCAGTGTAGATATTAGTTGTCAAAGTATGATCAGATTCCTTAATATATTTTTATTAAGTAGATACTTTCTTCAAATCTTGAATGAAACTTGCCTTTTAGTTTTATGACTGTATTGTGAAAATATGTTCAATAGATCTTCTTGGTAAGATCATTAAGATTGTTCCAATGATAATAAGATATTATTTTTTATATCATTTGATGTCTAATACTTCTTTGTTTTTGAGGTCTTATCTAGATAACTGTGTTAGCTTATCATAGATAAGGGGTGTCTATAAGGTGTATCAGTCCAATTCCTATTCCTTTTTGCAGTGTTTTCTTGTGTAGCAGGTAGAATTTTTTCCTTCATAGGTACATCTATTGCAGTTAGTTACTAGAATCAAACTTTGAAGTATTAATCTTGTTTTCATTTTCATATATCTAAATCTGACCAAATGGTTTTGTCAAATTTCTGATGTATTTTGTACTTCATCTATAATTTTGATTTATAAAACTTTATTTTGGTTTGTTAGTCTCTATTCTGTTAATTTTATTTTTACCTTATATAGAACGTCAAAACCTTTAAACAATATCATTTCTAAATTTTTTTTTTTTAATTGGCAGCTTGTAAATGGTTGAATTTTGTTATATATTAATTGAAAAGAAATTGTTTAAAGCTGTTTAAAAAATTTATCAGGAAAAACTTTATTTTACTTCTGCTACCAGTGAAAGTGTAGAATTATTTATGAAAAAAAAATTGAATAAATTTATTCTCTGTGCAATAAAAAAAAAAGGTAAATTATGTAATAAGTTAAATTCATATATATCAATTTCAATCTAAAATTTCTTTCAATGTCTTTTTTAAAAAAACATTGTGAGATCAACTGTGTTTGAAAAAAATTTAGTTCTAAACACACTTCTTATATTGCCTAATTTCGATAATATTTGTTTTTATGTAAACAGTTATTATGAATTTACATGCTAATGTGCGATTTCTTTCATTTTGGCAGGCAGCCACGCTGGACCTGGCATCTTGTCCGTAAGAGATCCGAACCATGCAGACAATTAAATGTGTTGTGGTGGGTGATGGAGCTGTAGGAAAGACCTGCCTCCTCATATCTTATACGACGAACAAGTTCCCTTCCGAATATGTGCCCACTGTGAGTATATAACTTTTTAAATGATTTAAAATGGATTATTGTAGTTATAGTCTTCATTTATTAGTATATTAATAATTAGCAATACTTTTTTTTGCAGCTGTATTCAAACAAAAATAAAGATTAATTTGTTCTGTCTCTTGATATGCAATTATTTCTTGTATAAAAAAAAAATCGTTTTATTTTTATAAATGCAGAGTAAAAGTTACATATATTATATAAGATCTTAATGTAATCATAAGTTACTTTAAAAATACTGTAATTGATGAATTTATCCAAATATATTTTTATTATCTTACAATATATGAAATATTTTACGCGAAATATGTTGTATTTGAAGAAAAAATAGAATAAAATTAATCATTGTTAATTTATTTCTAAAACAAAAAATGTTTTGATTAATGATATTTTAAGTTATAAAGCCATAAGTATTAGAAGTAAAATTGCACTTTTCATAAGCTTATGTTAATATTAATCTAATCTCAAGCAAAAAACAAATTTTGAGTAATTTATATAAGTCATTTTAAAGTTTTTTTTACAGAGTCTGTATTTTTAAATTAAAAGAATTCCTTTGAAATAGATTGTGATATATCTCTTAAGATTTTTATCGGTAGAGAGCTAGATTTGATGTTTGCATTTTACTTGGTTTTTCTATAGGGCATAATTTTTTATTAGCAAATTAAATATTGGATTGATTGCTATGAATATATTATAAGCTTATACTGAATTTTTTATGAATCCTGTGCCTAATTTATCAGAAGATTCCTACCCTGTCAAATTTTTTATCATGTATTCAAAATTGTTGATAATCGTTGTCAAGTATATTGTTGGAATAAAATAATTATTTATAGTACATTATATAATATTTTTAGGAATTGTGAGAGATGCATATTTAAAGATAATTTTTTTATTAACCTTAAAAGCAGCACCAATATAAGAATTTGAAAACAAAAACCTTATAATTGCTAATGGCCATAACATTGCAAATCATTTGTAAATATACATTAATTATTGATTAAATAAAAGTTGCATTATCTATAGGTATATTTTGATTCATGAATTTATTACTGTCTTTTTACCATTTCATCAAATTGCAGGAGAATAAGTTTACTTCCTTAATAAACTGTATATTTTTACAGAATATCTGACTTAATACTTACCATTTATATATGAATGAAATTTAAATATGTAAAGAAATTCATTGTAGATATTGTGAAAAATCATAATTTGAAAATTTGGTCTCTATTGTGTCTTTCTATTGAATAAATACAATTGATTAGTAAATATAGTTATTGTAAATTGGATCTTATAAATTTTCTTAAAATCGTGTAAAATTTTGATTTAGCTTATGGTACTTATAAAAGGGATAAAATATTAGTAATCTTTTAATTGTAATACTTAATACTTTATATGTATTCAAAGGATATCAAGAATAATTCACATTATTTGAGTATCAATGGTAAATTGTAATGGCTAAAATTAGGCACAGGAAAAATTTTTAAGTTACAATCTAATTAGAAATTATGTTAAATATAGAAATTTTCAATATATTTTTTAAAGATTCCTTTTCGTTAAAAGATTAAATTGATTATGTTAAATATGCATCATAATTTTTTTCTTACTTTAGTGTAAAAGCTGGTAAATTTAAAGGTAAATTGTATTAAGGAAATCTTTTAGGAAAAAAATGTCATGAAACTTATATTTGTAGCTTAATAAGCTTGCTATTGTTATTAAAAGGGAATTTCCCTTGCCATTCCTTGATGTATTTTTTTTCCCTTTTAAATTTTTGACCATCTATAGATATTACTTATTTTCAATTTGCAAGTTTTATTTTCTTTTTTAATAGCATTGTATATTTTATTTTTCTTAAAAAAAACTCTTATTCAAGATGGATAATCTTGTCCAATTAATATGCATTTTATTTAAAGTAAACATCACAGAAGAAAATTTATGAAGTTATGTTAACTGTCAATTCCCCCCCCTCCTTTATCAAGTCTTTTTTTTTTTTTTTTTTTTTTTTTTTTTTTATTGCTCCAAGACCTAACTTCCAGTTTTATTGAGTACATGCAATAGAATTAGTATAATTGTTTATTTATATGAATTATTCAGTTTTTACTAAATTGCATTTTGTTGAATTAAACTTTGTGCTTTACAAGTTTTTATGCTTTTTAAAGAGTTAATATTTGTATTTTTACAGATTCTCAAATTCATTATTTATGAAGTAAATAAATTTGGAGAACAAATGAATCAAGATAATTTTCGGCAGAAAAATCTTAAAATAATAAATCATTCGACCCATTGATTTATTATTTTATTGCTATTAGTGTATTGAATTTAACATAAAGTTGGTAAGGTAGAATCAAAGCTAGAAGTGTTTCACTTTTATTTATATTCAATTATAATTTTATTTATTCAGTTCAATAGTAGTTTATAACAATATTTAATTGCCTTTTTAATACCTTAACATTATTGAAATTTAATACTTTATTTTTTATGTTTATTTCTCACAGCAATGCATGAAATTAAGATATAAATTTAGAAGCTGTATATCATTTGAAAATCTTGAAATGATTGCAAGGATATTGCTTTGATTTTTTAAAAAAAATGGGTAAAGTCTAATTGACCAGTTATGAATATTTATTAAGCAGAAAAAAATGAAGTTATGATTTTTTTTTTATAAATCTTTTTAAGTATTTAAAATGGGAAATTAAAATTGATGTGTTATAAAAATTATTAAATTTAGGTTTATTCTTATAATATTTAATTCTAATTTGCCAAGTAAAATAATTTTATAGCCTTTTGATTAAAATACTTTTTTTTTTTTGTAGGTATTTGATAACTATGCAGTGACAGTAATGATAGGGGGTGAGCCTTACACCCTCGGACTGTTTGATACTGCTGGGCAGGAAGATTACGATCGACTCAGACCTTTAAGTTATCCTCAGACGGATGTTTTCCTTGTGTGTTTCTCTGTTGTTTCACCATCTTCTTTTGAGAATGTTAAAGAAAAGGTATGTAATTAAAATGATTTCAAGTTTCTTCTGTTCACATTTCTGTTATAAATTCACAAGTGTGAATTCATTTACATTTTGGATTTTTACTAAAATAACAAGGCTCTTCTTAATTCTATATAGATTTTTTTAAAAATATACAAATTTTATTAAATTTTTTTTTCTGATTAATGTTCATATTTTCTAGATAATTTCTAGTTGATTTCAGTCATTTCCTGATACCTTTTCATAATGTCTTTAATTCTTTTGTATTAATTGTCACTTGTTGAAAAAGACAACTTTATTTTCATAAATATATGGCTATAGAATTCTTTTTTAAAGAATTAGAAAGTAGGTAATTTTCCATAAATTTTCAAAAAATTATTTATAGTAGTATTGTTATCTGCTTTTAATTTCGTTTTCTATCCATATTATTGTCTTTTCAATTTTATCATATACAACTTCATATATCGGATTACATTTCAGCTGTTACACTTTTCTCTAATGAGAATATAATTTTAAGTAGTTTTTTGTTGGGACTAACTACATTTATTGATATTATTTAGCAACCTCTGTTACTTTATTATAAAGATCTAAAATTTTAAGTTTAGGTTTCTAAATGTATAACTTTTTCTTCTCTTCCATTTAATTTCTTTCAAGATGGTAATGCTTATAAAATTTTAAGTTATGAAAATACCATAAATACTAAAATTACTTGTCACTAATCGGTAAATATGAAGCTTTAAATCTTGATTTAAAAATATCTGTTTTTAAGGGTCTTTGTTTTTAAAGACTACTAATTTATAAGGATGGTTTTCGGTATATGTATTAAAAAAAAATCGCCTTTTTACTTTTAATGTTAGTGCTGTGAATGGAATGAAATTAAAAATGGATTAGAAATATGTGCATAGGAAAGTTTTATTTTTAAAATTCTTTATTTTGAAAATTGTAGAAGTAAAATTATGGGATAGTATATTTAGTATAAATGATCAAGTTTAAAATTTTTAATACATATAGAGTATTTTTGTAATAATACAACAATTCATATGCAACTAAATCTCATAATGTTAATATTGTTAGCACATAAATTTTATCTCCATCTATTAGAAATTTTGATTTAAAACTCTTTTGAGATTAATCTTTATTTTTTGTTAGTACTTATTAAAAATCTGTTTTAATTTTGCTATAAAATATATATAATTTTTTAATATAATAATCTATCAATCTAATTTTATTACACATTTTGAAGTATTGAAAAAGTATAATTTTATTGTTTCACTATTAACTCATTGATATTTTCTCATTGAAAAAATTAAATGTAAGAATTTCCTTAAAATATTAAGCTAATTTTATTTAAATATTAATGAGTTTTCAGAGAATATTAATATCTGAGTGAGATTTGCTGAAAGTTTTTCTAACTATATGAGGCTAATTTTAAAATTTAAATCCTGTACAAAAATATTTTAGATTAATGCTTTTAAAGGAAAATTCAGTAATTTAAATATTTTTTCAATATGAATTAAATTTATGAAAAATATTGATTCATACATATTTTAGATTTATCAGATTAAAATGGGATAAAATAAGTTAGGTGAGAGAAAAGTCTTTTTAAGTCTGAGATAAAACAAAATTCTTTTTAAAACATTTATTATTCTTTGTTATCCAATCATAATTTTTAGATTTTTATTTTCAATTATTAGATTATGGCTTATGTCCTACAAAAAACTTAATATCGAGAAAGGATATTTACTCCTAATGTAATATACTTTTCTATTTTTAATCCTTTTATTTATATTGAAGTTATTAATTTTATTTCTTTGAAAGAAATGATTTGTTATTTAACATATAATTTGCTATTATATAATCTTATTTTTGAGAATTTTGAATTTCTTTATGAGGTTTATCAATATTTTTATTAATACACATTATAACATTTTAGTTATTATATGAAAAATCAAAATTATTTAAATTTTTATCAAGTTAAAAATCTGAAACTTATTTAAACTTGAATAAATAAGTGTTTGGATTTCTTTTAGTTGGAAATGGTATTGCTATTTATTGTGTAGAATTCTTTTGGTGTGAATGAATTCTTCTTCTTAAATAGTTAATTTTGGTGATATTTCGGATCGCTTTCTGGAATTTTGAGTTATTTTTGAAACTAACCTGCTTAATAATAATAATAATAAAACCTTTAAGAAACATTTTAAGCGGTTAAATAACTCTTTAATACATAGTTTTCATTTCATATTCCATAATTTTATTTTTTTGTTTGGCATCATGAGTGAATTACCAATGGAGTTCTTAAATATTTACCTTTGTTATTTTTTTAGTCCCTCCCCTTCACAATACTAATAATGACATGATTTATATGTGTATTAAAATACTTTTGTTTCTATACTATATAGAATTTTGTTTTATCTTTTATATCATCCATGTGTTAAAAGTTTATTCATAATATATTTATGAAATTTACTTCGGATGTTTTTTGTCTCTTTAAAACTATTTCAAGGCTAAATATTTTTTTCTAATTGGTGAATATATATCGAGAATTGGGTTACATGCGCGCACAGTTATTAACTGTTAAATGGTCACCTGATTATCCCTTTAAGGCCTGAAATTTTTTAAATTTTAATAGACATTGACTCCAATGATACTAAAAAGATAATTAAAATCTATACACCTTCTGAGGCATGGGGTGGCACCAGCATGATTCTGCAAGTTAGGCTTTTTTATAGAAAAAAATTTCAAAAATGCCTCACCTGCACAATCATATGTTCTTGGGCTTAAAAAGTTATAAAGTCAGTCTTTCAATGTTTTATCTAAATTAATATAAAAATATGTCACTGTTTATATAATAATTTTCTCATCCTTGTCACTTATTTGGTCATTTTAAAAATCAAGTTATTAAATCGAGTCCTATTTTCAACCTTATAACCTCCATCTATTTCACAAGAAAGTGGTCTAAGAAAGTTTATTTGAAAAGGTTTAATTTTCAGGGACTAGAATCGGCATTCTGTTTTTATTTTATTAGCTTCCTTCGTAATTTGTAGTAATTCTTTAACTAAACATTTTATTGAAAAAGAATGAGACACTAATGACCCTTGGTAAAAAACATGAATATATATGGAGAAAAAGGAAAATTTGTTTCATTTCTATCGTACTCTACAAAAAAAAAAAAAACTTTTTTTTTCTTTTTTTTTTTTTAATATGGATTCATTTGTGAAGGGAAAGATAACTTATTAAAAAGTTTAGAAATTAATCTTTCGAAAGCTAGTTCATTACCACAGACCACTTTAAAATTTTTAGATCAACATGTGGGTTTCAACTCTTTAAAATCATAATATTTTTCAGAAGATATTGGTGATCTTCCTTTATCTGAGCTTACACAAAGCCTGCAGAATTAAGATTGTAAAATACCAAATGAAAATCTATGCAAAAATTGGTGATCACACTCTAATAGTGAAGCTTTCTAACTTAGATATTGTTTCTTAATTTGTTAAATTTGAGTGCTGAAGGAAGTAACAATGAGTATAAGAAAAATTGGAGTATCAGTAGATGCATTGAAAGCTATACCTGAACTTGGGTGGTTTTTTATTAATTTTTAAAGCAGCAGAATTAATCAAATTATTATAGACTAATTCTGAAACATTAAACTTTTTTTTTTTAACAATTTTTTTAACAGTTAGTAGCAAAGAAAGAGGTAAATTTATATAGTTAAATATTTTAAACGTATTGAATATGGATTTATTACTGAAAATTAATCAATTTCATTAAAGAAATAATGCATTCATTATAATTCAAAAAACTTTCCAAGTTTGATTATAAGTTTATGTATATTTCTGATAATTGAAAATAATTCTATTAAAAACTTTAAAATGGAATTTTGTTTCCTGCATGTTGGCCAGATTTTCCTTCTGTTCTGGTCATATAATTGATACTAATATATGTGTATATATATATATTCTAGAAATTTTCTAAAAATTGAAAATGTATTAGTTTGATTTGATTACCTAATTGTTTATTTATGTATCTAAAAATTATTTTACTTCAGTGGGTTCCTGAAATAACTCATCACTGTCAAAAGACACCATTTCTTCTTGTTGGAACACAGATTGATTTGCGGGATGACGGAGTTACAGTAGAAAAATTAGCCAAAAACAAACAGAAACCCATCACATATGAACAGGGTGAAAAACTGGCTAAGGAATTGAAAGCTGTTAAATATGTTGAATGTTCAGCCTTAACCCAGGTAACTAGGCCTTCCCTTTTTTTCTATTAATTTGTTATGCATGTTTTATGGGAAATTTTATATTTTTAAATTGAAAGAAAATCAAATTTTTATTAGAGTATGCTGTAAAGTTCTGATTTCTGGCAAATCAATCTTTTTGTTATATATAGAAGTGATAAGATCCGAAATAATTAAATCAAAGTTTAATGCTTAATACTGTGAAGGTCTGATAATTTATAAAAAGAAATAATCGCTAATGACTTAAAAGTTCTAAGCTGATGGTTATATTAAATTATGCTTTGTATTTCTAAATTTTTACCTGAATAGTAAAAATAAACTTATATTTCAACTTTGGTTACATTTGTTGGAAAACCTCTCCGTCCATTAAAATCAGAATCTCTTGTGCTAAATAATATTTACATTTTAATAAATCATCTAATAAGATTAAAGTCTTTTTTGAAATTTTGTTATGCTAGAATGTGCATTTTTGTCTTCTAAAAAATAAATTAGTAAACATAATAATATTGTATTACTTTTCCCATCAGAAATAAATAGCCAGCTTTAATGTGAAACTTTTTTTTTTATTTAAGAAGTTTAACTTTAAAAATCTGAAAATAATTTTTTCCTTCACTATTTTGAATTTGAAAGGTTTAAAGTTTTGCTCTTTTTTGTTGTGCTTTTAGTGTTACTTAGTGATTGTATGAAACATCAATATTTGTTCATAAGTATTTTTTAAATTAAATACTGGTATCTGAAATTAGTTTAATTCTAAAATGTATATAATTTAAATTTACCTTAGTACTTTAAATTATTGTATGAATTCAAGTATATAAATATGTAATTTTTTTATCATTTAAGCCAATTTATTTAAAAGATTTATCAAAAGAAATTATTTTAAGATAAATACTGTAAGCATAAGGTATCCTAATTATTTCTATTACAAAATTATTTTAAAGTTGTTTAAACTGCCAATATTAAATTTCTTTATCTGTAAAATTAGTTAATAAAGGTAGTTAAGTATAATGATTTATTATCCATCAACATTGTGTGAAGAGCATGTTTATTGAGAGATTGTAAATTGAATACTGTAAAAAAAGAGGTAATGGTGTACTTTATTTATAAATCTATATTTTAAATGAATTTGCTAGGAAGATACGTATTGAATTGGAATAATACTGAAGTTAAATTTAATAAACAATTCATTTTTAATGGTTCAGTTTCATTATTTTTAAAATGGCAATTTTTATAAATCTGTAAATTTATAAGATCATTGAGTATAAATTTAATTAAAAAATTTTGTAAGTCTTCTTATATTAGCGTATTTGTTTCATCATCATATGTATCGATTTTTATACGATTTGGTCACTCTGACTTGTATTAAAATGTTATTTTTTACTTAACTATAAATGTCTCTCCATTGAAACATTATACAACATGCATTATAAATATGTTTATCCCCTGAATAATTGAGATTTTGAATGTTGACATTCTGTCATTTCTGTAGCATAATATGAATTATTATTACAACTTGGATATTTTCTTTAGTTTTTATTTTCTGGAAGGCATGTAGCAATTGTGAAATTGATAACTGCTTTGTTTTTAAAAATGATCTCTCTGAAATATTATTTTTCTTATTATGGTGCAAGATTTATTATAATAGGGTGGGAGGGAAAAGATCCATCTTAACTTTTCTAAGCTAGATAAAGAATTGATAATCTTAAAATTCAAAGCAATGTTTTGGACAAGTTTTTGATGAAAAATTATTAATAGTAGTTTATATTTAATGTACATAATATGTATCTGCCATAGCAACAAATATAATTTATAAATAAATTAGAATACTTAAGAACTCAAAATATTTTTTTAATGTTTTAACAATATTCCTAATTATCACTGAATTATAAAAAGTTTTTGGAGTTTTTAAGATTTCGTTGTTAAATTTTCTAGATTTGGTGTTAAAATTCTTTAAGCTCTTGACTTTTGTGTTTAATATACTATAGAAAGTTAAACTTTGCATTTTAATGTGTCATTTGTATTCTGTGTGTGAATTGTTTTGTGATGCTTTGCTTCTCCCTTCCTTTTGTGCAGAAAGGCTTGAAGAATGTGTTTGATGAAGCAATTCTGGCAGCTCTGGAGCCCCCCGAACCCAAGCCCAGGCGAAAGTGCCGAATCTTATAAGACTGATGCTTCTCTTCTCCTCTGGACATCATTTAAACAAATATATACCGCTCTTTTTGTAATCCAGAGTGCAGTAGTTGAAAACACCTGCGCTAACGGATCCGGCGTGTTTTCCAAGGACCAAATCTTGATTATTCAAAAGTGCCACTTTGTTTATGTTACTCTAAGTTTAAAAAAAAAAGTGGAGGAAAAAATTTAACAGCTCACATTGCGTAACTCTTTTCTGCTACGTTGGAGTTGACTTTTCTCTGAGGAAGTTGGTGGATTGGATGGTGATGACCAAATGATTGGTTTATTTCTTTTGTGTTGTTTTTAGAAAAGAGTTAAAAAAAAAAAAAAAAAATCATGAAAGTGAGAAACTTACTATATCCTATTTTTTTTGTGCAGATGCAATACTTTAGTTTTACTTAGTGTTGTGTAACTTTGTCTTTGTAGCATAAATTATTTTTTAGATAACCAAATTTTATCTTTTGATTGTGTCTGTGTTACAACTTTTTCCCATTTAATTTAATTACGAATCAATAAATTGTGCTTTCTTTATTATTGGCGTGCTTTAAGAGAAATTATTTTTTGGTTAATAAAAAACAAATTAATTCACAATATAGACATTGACCAACTCGCATACATTTTCTTCGGTACATGAATTCATGTGAAGGAATTTTTTTTTTCATTTTATGCAGAAAGTTGCTGCAATTTGAAATTTGTATAGATTTTTTTTTTATTTAAATAAAGTGTATACAACATTTTGCTAAGTCTGTTCTGTGTATTCTTGAAGTTTTAATATATAAATGTAATTTGTTTTACTTAAATTGAAAATGTTTGGTCATATATTTCATGGAGCGGTTTTCCCAAAGGGTTACTTTTAAAGCTCCGAGATAATTTCTTGGAAGTGTTTTTGGTGTTGGTAATAAATTTATTTAAATTTTCAGTGTAAAAAGTGAATTGGTCAGTGACTATTTCCCCACTTTGTCTTCAATTTCACTCTTATTAAAATGAAAGTTAACAAATAAATAAAAAAAAAATAAACATCTCTTTTGTCCTGAAAGTGCCTCTGAACAATTTTTTGGGAGTCTGTTGTTGTAAAATGTCAGTAGAGGTTTTAGACTGTTGGTTTTCGATATATGCTCAATATGAAATTTATCTTAGTTAAACATAGGATGCTTTAAACTTCCCTGTCTCATTTTAAATTTATATAAGCTATATTTTGGAGCACAGTAAATTTTAAATGTTCACTTATTAAAATTTAAAATTTCATTGTGTTACTAAATGTATTTTATATTTAATTAAATTGTAATAGTTACATATCCAGTGTTTTGTGTCATTATATTTAAAAACTTCAAGTTTAATTATTTTAATAATCTTCATGAAAAGTATGGTTGAATTAGAAAATAAACTTTTATTATAAGTGTCTAAAATTAAAACATTTGAAACTCATTTTGTTACATATGATTTGCTGTAGAAAATATATAAATTGCAGTTTATTAGATTAATGTATTTATATTTCAAAATTAATATTTTGTGGGGAAGATGCATATATTTTGCTTTCATTCCATTTAATAATTGTTATATGAATTTTTAATGTGTCAGGGATTTTTTAGGCATTAGTTAAGAATTTCAAAACTTGTCCTTCTAACATGTACAGAAACTTTTTTTATTAATTCCATGGATTGAACTTGGCAATCTTCTGATAAATTCATAATGCTGTATAATTAACTAATTCATCATCGAAAGAAATCTACATAGTGAGTTCTAAAGGGTAAACAAAAATATGCCCTAAAAGTTTTTCAGGATTTTCACAATTACTATGTCTTTATATCATAGGTAAATTTTTTTTAAAGGAATCCTGTTTATTTTTTTTTCCATTGAATATTTATTATTTTCTAAAGTTCTTTTTTATTTATGACTGACAAACAAGATTAAATAAAATTTTAGAAATTATGAATCTCAAGTTGACATATTTTTACTGATTCATCTTTATCCTCGCAATTTACTTTTTAAATGGAATTCTCAATTTTAATGCAAGAAAAAGTACTAATTATTTTATTTTTAAATTTAATTTTTAACGAAGTATTTTCATAACTTGAGATTTGATTCTGTAAATCGAAGACCAATTTGCTAAAAAGCAAAAAATTATTGCTTCTTTTGTGCAGAAATATAAACAAAAGAAATATTCTGAAAAAAAGACTTAATGATGTCCAGTCCAGTCAAGTTTATGTTTAATCAGTGCTTTGTTATGTTCTTGAGGATGTATATATTTTTCCTTAGCAATTTGTGGTGCACAGATTTATAATAATATAAAGCCTTTTTCAAATTGCTGGATTAATTAAAAATTGGAAAATTTTAAATTTTGTAGTTAAAAATCATGTAAATTAATGCTTGGGAGCCTTCTACTTATACACCTATCTCTTTATTTATATTAAATTTTGATTTCTTAGAAAGATAGAAATAGAAATTGTAGCTTTTTGTATGAAAGGCAACAATAAAAAAAATATGCATTGTTTAATTATATCTTTAATTAATTTATATTAAAATGAAATATTAGTTCATTCATAAAATATAATTTAAAGCTGTGCAAAGTTAATACTATCAAAAGAAAAAAAAACTTAAGTTTTTTTGTCAATACTAATAATTAATTTTAGAACTGTCACATAAACTATATTTATAAACAATTGAATAATGATTTATAAAAAAAATTAGCTTTTCTGCTGCTTAAAATTTATGTGAAGAATTTTATTTTTAAAAGTTAATGCCAGTTCTAACAGATGATACAAGAACTTAATCAAAGTTTGTTTTCAATACTCATCAATTTTGTAAATAAGGGATAGGTGTATTGAATTATGAATCGGCAACATTTTTTTTAAAGTTAAATTGTGCCCATTTTCCCAATTGCCGATGTAACACCCAACGCTTGCTGCGGCCAGTTGTGTCTGTGTAGTGCTTTCTTTCGTGTCTTTTTTAAGTTATAAAAACTGTGTTTGTGTTCAATATTACAAATCAAAACGGCACTGTTCAGCACAATGTGTCTTCCTAATAGAATGCTGTTCAGTATTTGAAGAAATTATTAAATACAAATAAAATGTGAAATAGCTTTCTGCCTGTTTGTGACATGAGACAGCCTGTGCCACATGTTGATATACACTTTATGTATTGGATAAAGCAATTTTTAATAAAAAAATATATAATTAAATCAAGCGTGTGTTGTATGTTGCATACTTTTGTGCCTGTGTTTGTGTTGTTTCTTGCATACAAATTTGCATTCAATGGTGGTTTAAATTGTAAAATTCCAAGATATTATATTTTATCTTTAAGGTACTGAAAATATTTATAATTTTCATAAGATTGAGTATTGAATAATAAATGTACATTAGTTACACATACATCAAACAATAAAATATTAAATTGTATTGTTTGACATTTACCATTTTTTTAATAGACAATATTAGTTTTTTTAAAAATTTCCGAAATAAAATGAATCTTCTGTTTTAAAGACAATATTTCCAAAATTTTGTTGAAGTTTATATATACAGAAATTGCCTTGAAATATATAACATTTAAATCTGATACAAATAAATTTATAACATGGAGTAAACATAGTTCCTATAATCAAATTTCAAAAAAGGTACAGCATTATATATATATATCATTTGCTGTATAATTTTGAAATTGCTTATGTGAATTAAACACAATTAATATGATTAGGCAATAGTTTAATCTTAATTCATAGATCTTATTTTATAGTTAAAGCATTTATTTAATGAAAACTTCTATTTGTTATTGCCATTATTTGAGAGGAAAAATTTCAAAAAACAAAGATTAATAATGGTCAGGTAGTTTGGGCAAAACTTTTATTTTGCTTTTGTTTTCTCTGCCTATGTTTCTATTTTAATCTCTGTTAAGATAGTTGTATGTGTATATGTTCATGGTA
This sequence comes from Caerostris extrusa, assembly GCA_021605095.1. NCBI lineage: Eukaryota > Metazoa > Arthropoda > Arachnida > Araneae > Araneidae > Caerostris > Caerostris extrusa. Next base: position 220,796 of record BPLR01010062.1, read on the forward strand.
TTTTTTTCAATTAAAATAATTTATTTAGAAAACTAGACAATAAATATGAAGAAAATAGTTGTATGTTAGCATATATATATACTATTTTTTTCTATGTAATAATATTATTACAAAATTATTTAGCATATTAGTTCACTACTAAAAATGGACAGACATTTTATATTCTGCACTCTCACTAATTGTATGCTTTGTTTGCATTTAAGTTTTGATATTTTTAAGAAAATTTAAAACAAATAAAAATATGTCCCCACAAAATACGAATAATTTTTCTGTATGCATATAAACTTGAACATTCTGCTACTTACGCAACTCGAAACGTTAATGATGCATTTGGGAATGATACAGCCAATATTTCCACAGTAAGATGAATGTTTGAGAAATTCAAATCAGCAGATAAGAACTTTGAAAACAGAACACTTGAAACGTCTTCTATAATGATGTTCTGAATGCAAAAGTTGAAGCTAACTTTTAAAATAACTGTTGGAGAACTTGGAGCAAGCATAGCAGCAATTCCAAGACATCTTGCAGCATTTGGAAAAGCAGAATAACATGACAAAGGAGTCCCATACAAGTTTGCAGATAGGTAGAAATTGTTCCCTTTTTAGACCGGTTATTTGTGATGAAAAGAAGATACTGTACGATAATCGTAAATATACAGCATAATGGCTTGATGCAGTTGAAAAACCTAAACCCACGTTCAAATCAAGCTTGCGTCCAAAGAAGACAATGGTAACGGTTTGATGGAATAAAAGGAAAATTATCCGTTGCAGCTGAATAAAACATAATTAATATGACTCCTCCAACTATAATACCGAGGAATTAGACAAATAATTAATACGCAGTATTACTGTCAACATATCGATATGTGCATCAGAACCAGCATTGGTGAATCAAAAAAGCTTTATTATTATTCTTCATGAAAACACAATACCTCACGTTCCACAATTCATATTCCAAAAACTAAACGATTTAAGATTCCGCTTCATTCACCACATTCGACAGACTTGTTTTTTACAGATTGCTTTCTTTAAACATTTGAAACTTTAATAAATGCTTTGTCAAAATAGCCGTTACTGAATTTATGCACTCTAAATCAAAGGTGTTTTTTTTTAAACTGGGACAAAAAGCTTTTTAATCGATGATATAAGTGCCTTGGTTTAGATCGAGCATGTTTTGATTAAGTACAGCCGTGGAAAAATAATAACATCGGTGAAAAATCTGCAATTATGGGAAACTACTGCGATTTTAAACTATACAAATTTTTACGAATTAAAATTAATGCTAATGAATAATAGACTAAAATTCATTTGAAAAAAAAAAAAAAACAAAACATGTTATGTTATGGATTACTTAAAAATTATCAAAATCGGTGGAGGGCAGTTTGGAAAAAAGATAAAGTCGACTGCTGATTACATCATTTGAAAGAATAAACTGAAAAGCACATCTCTTATTCTAGAAACAAACCCAGGTTTTGTAGATTCAGAAGTGATTAATTCTTCTGCATTTTAATACCTTGCTGAGAGGATTACACTTATCAGAAACTGAACGAGAAAAAAATAATAGGTTTTAAAGATGCTGGTGACAGTGGTGCTGAAATTGCACAAAAAATTGGAAGATCGAAGGCTGTAGTTAACCGCACTAATTAACTATGGTACAAAACAGCAGACAGGAAGGCCAATGATAATTTATTGACAGCAAGTAAGAGGCTTTTCTGCAAGTAAAAAACTATCTTCCTTGTAAATTATAGAAGTGAGATGCAGTTGCCTTGCACAACCTAACAATAAGAAATGTTCTGCTTATAAATCCTAATGTTGCATACAAGAAGTTATAGGAAAACCACTACTTCATATGTGCCATATTGATTTACTGTTAATTTTTGTCCGGAAACATTTAACGACTGGAACCAACTGGAATGATGTTGTGTTTTAGGACAAAAGAAGTTTAATTTAGATGGGCAGACGGATATATGTCATACTGGTATGATCTGTATATAAAAATACAACCTTTTTTCAAAACATCAATTTGGAGGAGGATCTGTCATGGTTTAAGCAGCAGTAAGTAGATGGTGCAACTAAAATTGTTTTTGTCAAAGACTACTATGATGCCGGTTGTTCCTATGATTATAATAGGCGATTGGGCATTTTAACAAGGCGATACCTCAGTGCATGTTTCGTGCTCTACAAAAATCCTGGATGAAGGCGAAAGAGGTAAAATCTCCTCAATGGCCATCTCGGTGTCCCGACCTGAATCCAATGGATTAGTGTATTCTGGCTCGAGATGTTTACAAAAATGGGCTGTAGTACAGTAGCAGGTCTGGTCTAAAAACCGCAATTACAAATTGCTGGAACAACATTGACCCGCACAACTTACAAGCTCTATCTAGTTCTATGAACCGATGATTAATACAAGTAGTAAGAAAAAGTGGTAATGGTAAGTAAATTGAAGATTTAAGATAACAATAGTTTGTGTAAAGGTGAGATGCAGAATTAATTCAGAATTTCATCAACTCTTAGTTGTGAGGTGTCATCGGCAATTTTTTATGTTGTACAGGATATTGTCTAGGAGCTCTTGTGGCATTTTCCTCAATTACACCGTCTATATCTTTCGAAGATAAATAGTAAATACAGACGAACAGCAAGGCGTTTTAGAATGCCACATGCAGGCTGGACGGTATTTAAGTCTAGTAAAAGTGCGAGCTTATCCATCCGCCAAGTATCTTCGTTTTCTAACAGTTTTAACACTGCAACCATGCAATTTTACGAGATATTATCATCCATAATCATGAAGCCTAAAGGAATGTCATTTCCAAAACATGTATATGAGAAAGGATGATGGAATAACAATCACATTATTATATCGTTGTCCACAACTGCAGATAATGCCACACAAATAAGAAATTCATTGCTATATTGATGTATTTTATTTGTGTTGGAGGTGCGATTACTTGTGTGTGGTATTTTCTCTCTAAATGAGTTTGAGATCAGAATCACTGTCTAAATCAAATTTTTTTCATCGCTGAAGAGAATTCTATCCCTATCTATTCAAATGCCAATCATTGCATTTTTTAACATTTAAAAATTTTGCTGGATGGATAAGCGTGAGTGTTATCGGTTTCGTCACAGTAAAAATGTGTTGACAGGAATTGTTCCCGTTGGCAGGAATCTTTTTGGATTTCAACTGCAATTTGTTTGTGGTTTCTCTTGATCTGTAAAGCTACATAACAATTCGTCATCTGAATAAATTTTTAAAAGACCTCCTGTTAAGTGATCAAAACCATTCAATAGGCTATACAAGAAGAACTTTGAAAAACATTCTACACCCTTGAAACGATGCTGCAAAACAATTTGGAACTCTGCTGCTACACATTGACTTTTTTTCGATTTCCTTCTGATTGCATCTATAGGCCATCAACAAACCCACTTTTGTTTTGAAGTAGAATTTAATTAGTTTTTTAGGATGTTCTGTTTAATTTCTGGGCTTTGACGAGAAAAATATTTTACTCTCCTAAAACATACACTCTCAGAGTAAAAACATTACTTCACAACTGTTTGGTGACGGAGATATCTCCCGCCATTTCATGTGTTCATGTTTCTTCCGTGGCCGCCAAGGTCCCATGATCTCACTCTCATGGCTTTTTAGCTGTGGCGTACCTGAAAAACAAATCTAATCCGATCTAATCTAGCATCTAATCCGATAAACTGTATCTGGTTTAAAAGATGCCGCCAGTCGTCAAGTTCAACAGATTTCTCTTGCCGTGGTACGTAATTCAGTACTATCCACCAACTGCAGCATGTAAAGTGTCATCAGATGTGAAGGAGGTCACGTAAAAAAAAATTTATGAAACACAAAATAAAATGTTTTGCTTTCTGTTGATTCTTTGCCCTAATTGGTTGTTTCCACTTTTCTTCTTAGTCTACCTGGAGCATTTAACCACATCATTCCCAAACTTTATAGGGGCATTTCAGCTCTAAGCACAGTGATATGGTGTGGTGTAGTAGTAGTAGTCTGTCTAGCGCCGGCGAATTTTGAGCTATACCTGAAAAATGCTATTTATGGTTCCAATGCTATTTATGGTTTTTTTGTTACGGAAATCATATTCCAATTTCTTTTTAAAAAGTAGATGTTGCCATTTGAAATTTTTGGAATCATACCATTGTAACCGTAACTGTTCGAGAACTGCTGTTTTTCATATAATTCTTGAGCTCATATCTCAAGAAACCTTAAACCAAAATTTTGTTCATTTTCTGTTAACAGTATGATAGCTAGCGGCTCATACTATATATGCAGAAATTTTTTTATAATCACCCTGTATTTATTGCTGTCAATTACAAGCCTTGGCACATTGTTACTCAATAATCTTTGTTCATTTTGATGCACAATAATTATTGTTCTTTCGAAAAGAAAAAAAGAATATTCTAATGCTTGGCGATATTTAGAAAACACAAAAATTTTTGACAACAAATCAAATTTTTGCCAAATCGCCAAGAGCTGAAATTAATAATAAAATTACTAATTGATAAAAATTAAACAATTGTTTACATTACTCCCCGCTCTTCCCCCAAAAAAAAAAATCAATCAGATATCAACTGAAATAATAAGCATGACTATATTTTTATAATTTAAAAATATGGTCATGCTTATAACCATCTTTTCATCGATTAACTGTAATCCTAATAAGTTGTTAATATTAGCGTGAAAACAGGATTACATAATTGGAGTTTCCAAAGCAATATTAACTCATATTTGAGTTAATATTGCTTTGGAAACCATTAGTCAATTAGCAATATTAACTCATATTTGATTTTCATACAGAAAGGTCTGAAGAACGCTTTTGACGAAGCCATCCTCGCTGTTCTGATGCCACCGAAGAAAAGTGGTAAGAAAAGAACATGCAGAATTTTGTAAGCCTGAATGGCAACTGCTTTTAAGATTCTTATATTGTTTTGCTTGCTGAATTTGCTACAATTTATTTATTTTAAAATGCTTTTTGAAAAACTTTTTGAATATGTAATTTGATGTGTTTAATAAAATATTAATGACATTTTAACAAGACACTGTTTCATTTTTTTCTTTTCATGTGGGAATATGATGCTGTCCTGGTTAGAGGTCCGTGACGTTATCGAAAAAAGGGGGTCAAGCAAATAAATCTCTATAGCAAATTTTTGGTGGAAAATGGTACTTTGGACCCCTTAACTCTTGAAAGGTTTCATGAATAACGTTAGTCTTAAGGAATTTTCTGGTGAATTTGGCTTTTGTTTGAAGTGTTTTGTAGTATAGTAGTGCTTTGATCAATTCCTTCTTTTTGGAGTTTCATATTTATCACTTTTGGCATTTTCCGGTGCCTATTGAGCTGTATAGAGCTTCTTATTGTATTTGGAATATTTCATTCTTTATTTATCCCTAGAATTTTGAAACTTTGATACATTCTTTTGGCTATTGAATGTGATAACGTTACTTGTAAAATTTGGAATACTTTATTCTCTTTTTACGACGACATTTATCTTACTTTTTGTATATTCTTTTAGAGTTTCTTGAACAATTCATTCTTCATGAAGTTCTTTATCTATTCAACATTGCTATATTCATGTGGCTGTTGAATTTGGTCATTCTTATAGCATTCCAATCAATTGCTTCATATATTTCCTGCATTATCAAACTTTGATATATTCCTGAGTTTATTCCTCCGTTCTCGAATGTTCATACCTGTTAAGTTGAAATTAGCCGATCAAATATCAGCATTTTATATTTATATTTATAGTTATTATTTTTACGTTTTATCAAAGATAAAGGGTAAACACTTTTAATATGTAGTGTTGTGGGTTGGAACAATTTTGGATTGTAACTGGGTGTGGTTGAATTGAGACAGTAAATAAATCTGTTGAAAGGAGATTTATTGGTTTTAATTGAATAGAATGTTATCTTCATATTGTTTTTAACATTTCTTTACAAAATTCTGAAACAAATTAAATGTTTTGGTTAATTTTACCTCAAATAAATAATTGTTTCCCAACTGCAAAATTAAAAAGTACTTAAAATGCAGGAACCCCTTTGAATTAATTACAATTAACATTCAGTACAATTAACAATTCAGTCTATAAAAAATATTCACCGCTACTATTTTTGAACAACAAAAAAGGAAAAAAAAAATTATTCATATATATATATATATAAGAATATTTTTCTTGTATATTTGTTATCATAAAATTATTTCTTGTATTATATTCATTTTCAAATAAAAAAAAAAAAAATATCTATTGTTTTTCTATTTAAAACAAGTATGGGTGGGTTTTTTTTCTTTGAAAGGAATCGTGATCATCAAGAAAACTGGTTGAAGTTGTTGCTGTATTTTAGTTCTGAAGACATAATATAGATGGCGCCACAGTATTTCTTACAATGAATTGGCACTTGTTTGTAATTGTTTTTCAATTACCATGATTTTAATAATTATTTGCTTATATAATATTACAAATCTGAAGAGGAATTTTTTCAATATAATCTTATTGAAAAAATATAATTTTCAATATAATCTTATTGAAATTCAATATAATCTTATTGAAATTCAATATAATCTTATTGAAATTCAATATAATCTTATTGAAAAAAAATGACTATTTAAATAATTAAATGCAAAATTTTAATGAAAAAAAAATGGATTTTAGTAAATCAGTAAATTAATATAAATGAAATTGTACCTAAAAATTTCGAAATTTTATTTAGTTTCACAATTATTTACTATTATATCGCCAAACATAGCAAAAGAATGTTAATTGTTTTCAGTGTTACTTGATTTTAGTTTTCTATTGAAATTATTTCAGTGAGAGTATTTTATTAGTATATAATAAAATATATAAATTAAAATTATAAATATATAAATTATTTATAATAAAATATATAAAATATATATAAATTGTATATTTTTATTTTTATATTTATTTGAAAATAAATATAGAAATAAAATTAAATACAAAAATTAATTAAATATAAATAAATTAATACAAAAAAAAAAAACATTTGGAAAGAAATAAAATAAATAATGAAGAATAATATAGATAATATCAATTTTGAAAGAAATATAATATATAAGAAATATTTGGAAATAAATATAGAAATAATATAAATAGAAAAAATATGTTTAAGAAAGAAAATAAATAATAAATAATAATGCATATAATATTAATTTTGAAAGAAATATAATATATAAAAAATATTTAGAAATAAATATGGAAATAAAATTAAAAAAAATGGAAAGAAATAAAATAAATAATAAAAAATAAAGATTAATATATATAATATCAATTTTGAAAGTAATATGACATGTAAGAAATATTTGGAAAAAAATATATATAATATAATATATAAAACATACATAAATTATGTATTTTTATTATTATATTTATTTTTAAAAAAAATATAGAAATAAAATAAAAAAATGGAAATAAAGAAAATAAATAATAAAGAATAATTAATATATATAATATCAATTTTGAAAGAAATATAAAACATAAGAAATGTTTGGAAATAAATATATTTGGAAAAAAATATAATTAATGCATATATAATATAATATATAAAACATACATAAATTATACATTTTATTTTTATATTTATTTGAAAATAAATATAGAAATAAAATAAATAGAAAAAAAAAAAACATTTTTGAAAGAAAGAAAATAAATAATAAGAATATTATATATAACATCAATTTTGAAAGAAATATAATATATAAGAAATATTTGGAAATAAATATAATTAATATATATATATATATATTATAATATATAAAACATTCATAAATTATATATTTTATTTTTATATTTATTTGAAAATAAATATAGAAAGAAAATAAATAATAAAGAATAATACATATAATATCAATTTTGTAAGAAATATAATATATAAGAAAATATTTGGAAATAAATGTAGTTTATATATATAATATAATATATAAATTATATATTTTATTTTGATATTTACATTTGAAAATAAATTTGGAAATAAAATAAATAGAAAAAAATATTTAAGAAAGAAATAATAAAGTAAAATCAAAGAAAAAAAAAAAAAAAAAAAAAATGTGTAATATATGAAAATACTGATAATTATCTAAATCTATAAATTATGGTATAACATACATTTTATATAACTACGAATATTTTATGCACAGCCGCAAAAGTTGTAATCGATGAAAAATATTAGAAAATCGATATCGCTCATTGAAAATTCGAAGCTTCAAATGTACTGATGTAGATTTTGATGTGGCTCTCAATTTGGAGAGCCGAAAATTGATGTAGAATTGCGAGTAATGGTGCTTCGCCTAATTGAAAGGCATCCATCACGATTATGAAAGAGAGCACATTTGCCGCGATGGCAATATTTTGCCATAAATCTCTTTTAAAAATGATTAATATCTTCTTCTTTTTTTTATTATATCTAGAAATATATTCGTTAAAAAAAAATATTTGCTCTCAAAAAGTAGGTTATTTTTTTTTTCTCTTTGTGTAGGAGGGCATCAGTGAGTTTAAAAGTAGCCTGGTGGACAACGTTTTAGGTTTGCAACCAAAGGAAAAATGGTTCGAAGCCTGAAAAGCGGAGCCGACTTTAAGTTTATATTTATACGGATAAGAGTGGCATAATAAATTCATAAGTCAGAAAGTACCTTCCACATTGACTTCAAAGAGGTGGTGCGAATCTTTAAGTGGTGTTATTTCCAGTGGTGTCATAAGGGGGACATGTGTCTATCTTAAGCCTTCTTAAGAGCTGAATCTTCCGATGGTGAACGACGTCACATAAAAGTGTTCCTTTGAAATTTATTATACATATTACGATTTCTATTACTGTTTATTAATTATCATCATCAGTGGTTCAACAGCCCCATGGTGGTCAAGGCCGTTTGTCTACTGACAGATTTCGAGACAGGAGAGGGTTTCATTTTACGGGGTTGTGTTGTCAGCCTACTCGCAAAGCTCTGCAGTCGTATTAGGCCGGGACCTACAATTTAAAAGGGGATTCCGAATCACTACAAACATTCATGCCACCGCCGGGACTCGAATCCGAAACTTGTGGCCCCGAGAGCCAGAGCGCCAGTCATGCGGCCATCAGGACCCCTATTGAGTATAGCGGGGCTATTACACTCATGTCCTTAAATTCAGAATCACACAGAAATTGAACTCTAAAATAAAAATTTCACCTGTAGAATTATCACACACATATTGAAGAAAATATGCAAATTACAGGAAACCACCAGATGGCGCTGATAGTACGTCACAATGACGAGTGTAAGAGAGGGGTATATAAGGAATGGTGGCAAAGAAGTAAAATTGTTCACAAGCGCTTTAAAAGCCCTTCAGTGCAATAACCGCATAGTTATGGCACAAAGGAAGCATTTGGATGATTTTTACGTGGTAGAATTATCGGACGACTGGAATGTGGACGTACCCAGCCGGAAGTATCCGTGGGACTTGGAATCGCCCAGAGTGTCATCTCCAGGCTTTGGCAACGATTCCAAGATGATGGTAATGTGAGTAGATGTTACAGCACAGGTCGCCCCCGAGTTACAACGCCGAATGAGGACCGGTATTTAGCAGTTACTGCCAAAAGAAACAGACGGAGCACAGCATCAGATTCCCCCAAGATCAGATTGATAATTTGATACTCAGCATGCCTAGGCGTTGTAAGGCCTGTATTGCATCGTCCGGGAGACATACTCCATATTAACCATCATACTAACCATGCTATACTGTTTTTTGTAAATAGGTTCTTTTTGAAATTTGCTTCAGGGAGTAAAAATCGCAATTTTATCAATTATGTCAAGCATATAGCATCTTTTGCTCTTTACCTTTTGTTTAATAAATAGACTTTACAAATAAGTCAAATTTGTTTTGCTTCTGTCTCTTTCTTTGCCTGAACATCATTATCCTTAATTTATGGACATGAGTGTAGTTAGCCGGTATAGGTGCAGTGGGGACATCAAATTTGTTATTTTCATAGAGTTGTTACTAGTCATATTCTAAACAAACAAATGACAACAGAATGGGGAAAACATTAATAACAGAAAAAAAAATTTCATTGAAAAATACTGGGTTTTATAGAAACTTTCATCCATTTTTAAATTTTTATGTTTTTAAAAATGAAGAACTTCGAAGAAAAAGTAATACATGGGTGTAAAACAGAATTGCCAGCATTTCGACGAACCTTTTTTTCTATTAGTTTGCCTCATATTAAGTCAATGCTTTTCCAATGTACTGTTGACTATTTAAAATGCAGTTCATTGCTCATTAAATCACTTCTTTTCATGGCGTAACCAAATCTTGGTGGTTTAATGAGCATAGCTGGTATACATACTATATAAAAACCTCCTTAAATTCTATCTTATATATATATATATATATATATATATATATATACGTGTAACTTTTTATGGCAAAGCGGTGGTGTAGGTTTAATGAAGATGGATGGTATATAAAAGGAGCCTCATTAGGACACTACCTTTTACGAGTTGGCGACATGAGGATGGTCTATATGCACAATAGATAAAAAAGAACCTCGTTAAATCACCACCTTTAATGGCAAAACCTGTTCGTGTAGTGATTTAAAGAAGTTGTTATGTATACATAACTAACAGAACCTGGCATACGTTGTCCTGCAAAAAAAAAAAAAAAAAAAAAAAAAAAAAAAAATGCATTGTAGAAAATTACATATTGGGAATATATTCTCCATGTTCCAATATATGTGCATGCTAATTTTCATGGATATCGTTTGAACGGCATATAAGAAAACTGCTGCAGCATCATCTGGTGGCAAGTAACAATAAAGTGGATAGCGCGAACCTATTTTCCATACTCGAATACATATTATTACCCATTTCAATAGCGATTGGTTGAACGCCATAGAAGGTGGCGATTTACAACAAAGTGGATAGCATAGGAATATTATCCGTGTTTTGTCAAACTCACACAAAAATTTCATTGAGATCGGTTAAGTCATTTAGGAGCAGTTCAGTGACAAACATACATAACTATATCGATTGCAGCGCCACCTACCGGGTCCAATATAAATTTAAACCATCCAGAGACCCACTCAAACACATATAAATTTAAACCATCCAGAGACCCACTCAAACACATATAAATTTAATCATCCGTTTAGGAGGAGTTCAGTGACAAACACATGTACAGAAGAATTATTTATAAAAAGATATATAACAAGTAATATATAAAAAAAAATTTCTTAAGTCAATTCTATTTTTTTCACTCTATTGCAGAAAGTCCTTTATAAATAATTTTCATTACTTTTTTTTTAAGTTTGTCTGGCACCATCTATTGTAGATATATGCAACTTAAAATCTAAAAAAACCTAAAATTAATTAATTAAATTTAATGAATGAATTAATATTCGAAAAAACTGCATCAACATCCAGCGTCATCCACTACAAAAAAAAAAAAAATGTATTTGAACTGGAGTGGATGAATAAAAGTATTTTGCTTTACGATTGAAAATTTGAACAAGAAATATATAGGGAGAGTGTGAACTAATAGTAGGAATTGAAAAAGAACCTCCAATATACCAGCACCTTTCATGAGGCAAAAGGGTGATCTGCATACATAACACATTAAAATAACCTCATTAAATAACTACTTTTAATATGCGTGTAGGGGATTTAAAGAGGATGCCATGTACACATAATATATAAAAAAAGAACTTCATTATACCAGTACTTTTTACGACGAAGTATGAGGGTGACAGGTATGCATAATACATAAAAAGAATCTCATTAAATCTCTGCCATTAGTGGCGAAGCATATGGGTGGTGACTTATCGAGGGTCATCTATATATGTTATAAGAAGAGTAATCCGTCTAGATTCTTCTACCACAGCGGATTTATGGTCAATCGGCCAGCGCTCTGGCCTTTGGTACCACAGGCTTCAGGTTCGAATCCTGACGGTGGCATGAATGCTTATTAGGGGTTTGGAATCCACGTTAAACTTTAGGTCCCGGTCAAACTAGCCTAAACTGTGCCCAAAATGATTGTAGAGCGACAAACTAAATCAAATATATACCTTAAGGTGTTCATTCTAGATTGTGATGACAGCAGATACGGAAGATTCATTTCCTAATATTAATTCACACTCTCCCTATATATATCCTGTTAAAATTTTTAATCGTTAATAAAATATGTTTTATTGATCCACACAAGTTCAAATACATTTTTGAAACTTGTAGTGGACGACACTGGATGTTAATGCAGTTTTTCAAATATTAATTCAGTAATTAAATTCAATTAATTAATTATATATTTTTTTTTAGATTTTAAGTTGCATGTATCTAATAATAGATGGCGCCAGATGTAAGAGGAAAATTTCAACTTTATTTGTAGAAGACTTTTTGCAATAGAGTGAAAAAAAGTAGGAATTGACTTTAAATTTTTTTTTTTTTTTTTATATTACTTGTTCGTTAAATGGTCAAGAAACATTGCTGGTTAAAATAAATCATACTTCTTGTACAATAGCTTTGTGATTTCTCCTTTTAATTCGTACATTGCTAACTTTATAATATTACAATAATCTGAGATAGGATCGTTCCTTCTGAATAATTTTGTAAATCATTTGAAAATTATTATTATTTTTATGCAGTTTGCTATCTACAGCTCAATAAATGTCACAAGTTCATTTATTTTACTCCTTCTATTCACATGAGCCGAAAGGGCAAACGATAATTTCAAATCTTCGCATATCGTTTTTCCAGCTCCACCCTTCTCAGTTGCGCCTTCGGAACCTCCTCTATCGAGATCTGCAATTTAAATCCTGCGACCTTTCACCAAAAAACCTGCACATTAGCATTCGTGACGTCGGCTCTCTTTCGCTGCCATTCAGGAATGTCTTATTTTATGCCTTGTTACGGTTACGGGCGCACGAAAAACTTTCTAGGGAAAAAGAACATCGAGTCTACGTCGCTATTCGTTTTTCGATATTTCTATCTGATCTGCGCTGTGGTAAAACCGAACATGAATAATTCTTTTGAATATTATTTCTGCCGAGTTCTAAAGCAAATCTATTTTAGTTTGTGTTTGATATGATCAATTTAATTCTTAAATATTTTTATGATAAACCAGTGGATTTTTGCTGTAATAGTAAGAGCAAAAATTAGGTCTATTGTGGCATCATTAAAAGTTCAATCCAAAAAGGTTCAAATGGGTCTGCATTCAAAGAAGTTTCTTCGGGGTTGTAACGTCCACCTATACTGGACCTATGTACACTCAAGAGTAAACATTATGACCACTCTACAATGAACTCGCCTGGATGACGTGGAAGGCACGTGATCAGGTTTGTGTATTAACTGGTATTAAGTGGTGGTATTTAATCCATCAAGGCGAGGTTTTTTTGCCAAAAAATGGAGCTCGTTATGACAGGTATATAATGTTTGGCTCTTATATTATATACATATATACTCAGAACCCAGAAAATCTACATGAACTGCATTTGTGACCTAATTTATATCCTTATTTTTCATTTTTGTAAAACTGTATATGTATAATAACCATATATATACAAAATCGATCATAATATGACCACCCACGTACTTTTTCGACGTCAACGTGAAATAACCAATCAAAAATGCAGGTGGCAGCACTTAATACCCCTTAAATACCACTTAATACCACCTCCACTTAAAGCCAGAATATACAAAAAGTGTATATATTCTGGCTTTTGACAGGTGGTCACATTAATGTGATTGGACTGTGTATATATATCAGCAAACTCACTCAGAAAATCCTTCTTCTGGAAGTAAATCTCTTCCTGATCCCTCCACTCAATGTTTGGGCGAATGATTTATAGAATACGAGACACGTGATATATAAAAATATTGTGGAGGGAGTAATAACTTCGGCCATCGACAAATGGACCAAGGGCTATTTGCGACCAAACCTTTTGATGAACTGATAGACTGTCTCCGAAATCACTAAAGACAGCAAACTCACATGAAAATCATTCCGGAAATAAAGCTCGCCTGATACATCGATCAACGTTTGGATGAATGGCTTGTAGAAAACGAGACACCGACATAAAAAAAAAAAAAAATATCGGGGAAGAGAGTAATAATCTCAGCCAGCGTCAAAATGGATCAAGGGCTACTTGCACTAATTCTATCTTTTAGGTGAACCGATAAACTGGGTCTCCGAAGTAAAAATATTTTGAATTCACTTTAGACAGCAAACTCCCCTGTAAATCATTCTGGTCGTAAAGCCATATTAATTGCATAAAATAAAATTGGAACAGGATTCACCTCACCATTAATCGAAAAATATTCACCATTATGTTTCTGTAGCAAAATCTTTTTGAAAAAAGTACTCTAAATACCAAACGAAGCAAGTACAATTTTGTTTCTTCAAAGTTGAGCTCTAAGAATCACAACAATTCCTGGTGTACCACAAGTTCTTTTCGGTACACCAGGAATTCAGTAATTCCCGAAGATCACAATATCGACTCCCAGATACCCAAGTTATCTAGGAATATACTGAATAACACAATCATTCTTCTATTATCAAGGTACAAAATGTTTTTGCACATCACATGATAACGGAAGACATAAATTTGCTTACAAACCTATTCAATGGGCTCTACCTTTTTTTTTTAACTATGAATTCATTCTAGATGCATTCATTCATTGGATATTCAATCAACTTCAACAAAAATTACACTTACAATTTGCTCAGTCACATAAAAAAAAGCATCAATATCATGTTTCTTGCATTCATTCTCATAGCTTTTTCTCTCTCTTTTAAATTCTCTTTACCTTTTGTCAGGTTAATTGTATAATACTTATGGTACATTCTATTTCAGGTTATTCTATAGATACTTTATGAATCTGAGTAGAGTGTTTATTGCACTGGTGTTCGAATAAAAGTATCCATCACGACACCAGAATGACACTAAGTAACTACTTGCATCCCTAGCATGTTACTAGTCCCCTGCATTACTGTCCACGGTGGACCATGGCTTACTGGAAACAGTAGATGTTTTCTTTTTAAGGGTAGGATTTCAGTCCTACGCCCAATCTCTACCGCCATATTAGATTGGGATCTATGATTTAAAGTTGTCATGAATGTTCAAGTAACATGCAAGTTTAAATTAAAATGCTGTTTAAAGGCATAAGAAGGTTAAAAAATATATAAGAGGCTAATATAAATACTTCTTATATATATATTTTTTTCAAATGCAGGTGGCAAATACCGTGATCTTTTATGCCATAGGGCTGCACCGACGTTACTCACTTAGCACTACCCAGGGGCCCGTGTAGCTTGAAGATGAGCCACGGACGCGGCGTAACAATGCCCCGCAACGCTCTACGATCACATTAGACCGGGACCTACGGTTTAAAGTGGATTCCGATCCACTACAAACATCAATGGCACCGAGCGCCAGAGCGCTAGCCGCTCGACCATCAAGCCCCACTTCTTAGATATAAAAAAGCATAAAATGCTTTCACGAGGGAAGTTTAAAGAAGAATAGAAAAAAAAATAATAATAAAATAGTGGAAAGTAATTGTGAGGAAAGAATGGTGATAATAACAGTATTATTTTATATTGAAGGAGAGGACACGTGATTTGTTGTTATCACTTTTTCTAAAATTCATTTTTTATATTTCGGAATGTTCAATTTCATAATATTCCCGATTCCCACTACCTCCAGAGATAGAATTGTTACAGGGGTGCGGCGCTCCGCGAAAAAAAAAAAAGGGTTCGTGTTCGAAACGATTAGAGGCGCGTAACCTTTAAATCGGAATCAGGGGTGGTCACGCGAGAGGGAATCCATTTGTCGAAGAGGTGCCAGGAGATCGTTTCTCGTGAACCCCTGACATTTGTTTTCGGACGCGTGCAGGTGAAAAAAAGGGCGACCCCTTTTCCACATGTCACGTGGTGGGGCCCCATTTGTCACTGAGTGAGATGGGAATTGGGTCGCTCTCCTTTTCGGCGGCTTTCCTGCATCCGAGCGAATACGTGCGGGAAAACCGAATAAAGGCGCTGCTTGATTGTTGGCGTGGTGACATTGGATAGCTTCGATTTGAAAACAGGTTGAGGCATCAAGCAGTATGGAGCCTTATCGTATTTTAACTTAAAAATAAATATTTATTGCTGCTATTACATTACATATACTGAATTCAGGAAATTAATTATGAAAAACGAAAATGATCTCGCTTTAGAATTTTTTTTTTTTCTAATGCAGCTGGCAAACACTTAGACAATTGTCTTTGATGCCTTAAGGCAAGCGCCGCACCGACGTTACTCACTTAGTACTACCCAGGAGGTGCGTTTAGCTTGAAGATAAGCTACGGACGCGGAGTAACACTACGATCATGTTAGACTGGACCTACGGTTTAAAGTGGATTCGAACCACTACAAACTTCCATGGCACCTCCGGGACTCGAACCCGAAAGTGGTACCGAACGCTGGAGCACTAGTCACTCGGTCATTCATGCCCATCTCGCTTAGAATAATACATAATAATTTTTAAAAAATATGAATGATTTGAAGGAATTCTTACAAACTTCAAGGATAGTTCAGGCATACTAAAATGGAGGTATTTATTTTGTAACATACAGGTTCCGGTGATACTTGAAGGATAAATAAAGAAACGCAGGTATGACTTACATAGCAGATTCATTAAACAATATGTACTTAATCTTACAAATGATCTTTAAAAGTGGGCCTGAATGGTCGAGTGCTTTTAGAGTTCTGGCGCTCGGTGCTACATGTTTAGTGGGCCTGAATTCGAGTCCCGGATGGCCGTGGATGTTTTAGTGGTTCGGAATCCACTTTAAGCTGTAGGTCTCGGTCTCATATGACTGCAGAGCATCACGGAACCCAGTCAGACTTCTACCTACGGGTGCTCCATCACAACAGAAGCTGTCCCCGTTTCCTTTCAACCATGAGTTCATACAGGTTCGTGGGCTTGGTCTAGATGTCTATCAAGTGGGATAAGAAACACCAACATCTTTAAAAGTTGTTGTCTTCTGTAGTAATACAAGTCTCTCAATGGCGAATCATGGATTGGAGAGTGCACTGAAACTTTCCAGGAATGTGACTGACTCGTCTAGCTTATTCAACAGTTCTTATTGTAAAGTTCTTATCAAAATTTACAATAGTCTCGTAATTAGAATTTAAGGATTAATGGGGACAAGTCGGGAGATCAGGATGACCAGGCGATCGATCCATGGTAATCCATCGCGCAGGAAAGGCAAAATGTGAGGGTGACCCATCGTGCTGAAGTTACATATGATGTCCTAGAGATGGAGAAACGCCATACGATGAATCCGGTAAGAGAAACTAAATGAAAATAATGAAAGAGTGGATTAAGGAGGGCTCATGTTATAAATTTTACTTTAGGACAAAAAAAAAAACCCCTCTAGTGCTAATTACTGACGTTTCCGCTTATATTTTCCTTTGTTTAACTGATTCCTTTCTATATTCTTAAACGTCCTTTCTATATTTCTTCAAGTTTATTGGAACTCTTTAGTCTTGTATATACAGTCGAATTATTGTTGCTTATATAAATTCGAACCATCTTCTTCTACATCAGAAATTTTATGATATTTATGCGTTGCAAGAAAGGTTCCCCAATGGGTAGGAAGAAAAATGGAAAAATGAAAAATACATAAATTTTCTATAAATTTTGGAAAACCTTCAAAAATGTATAGAAAATTTATGCATAGAAAACTCTCACTAGGCAGCATAACTGTCGATATAAGCTATTGTAATATCAATCTTAAAAATACTCAACTTGAAATAACCCTTATTTCTGTGCATGGATAAAATGGCACTTATCACAGAAAAAAATGTTTCTTAAACAAAATATCAACACCTATCATTCATGTTTTTAGCTAACAAGGTCATTTTTTATTTCCGATGGTCTTAAAAATGTAGAATAAAAAAATGCAGTGCTTTATTCAATTTCAAACTTCAAGTAAAAATATCAGATTTGAATTATCTTTTGATATTTTTACTTGAAGTTTTTGAAAAAAAAAAAAAAATCAGATTTGAATTATCTTTTGGGGGCCTGATGGCCGAATGGCTAGCGCTCTGGCGTTCGGTACCACAGGTATCTGGTTCAAATCCCGGCTTTGCCCATGGGTGTTGTAGTGGTTCGAATCCACTTTAAACCGTAGGTCCCTGTCCTAATAGGATTGTAGAGCGTTGCGGGGGCATTGTTACTCGCCGTGGCTTACAATCAAGTTACACGCGCCCCCTGGGTAATGCAAAGTGAGTAACGTCTGTGCAGCCCTTATGGCGAAGATTACGGTCTATTTGCCAACTGCATTAGAAAAAAAAAAAAATTATCTTTTGAACGTAAAGAATATTTCACAGATATGTCAACTAGTTGAATAGAATGGTTTTCGAATACTAGATATTTTAACTTATGGTATTTTAACATTGAATGTTTTGAGGGAAGGATGTTCTAGATTTATTGCTTAGAACTTTTATAGTGACAAATCATTTATAATGATAAATCTCCTATAACAATAGATTCTTAGGTTTCTTATGCCTTTATAGAACCTATTTAATGGCTAGATTCTTCCTCAACAATAATATCAGAGTATTTTGATGTGTTTATTTGACATTAAGGGTATGGATATGTAGGTTATTTAGCGTTTTAGGGCGGAACAATAACAGACCCTTTATAAGGGTGGCCTGATGGTCAATTGGCTAGAGCTCTAGACCCTGGTATCACAGGCTTCAGGTTCAAATCCTGATGGTCGCATGGATGTTTGTGAGTGGTTCGGAATCCACGTTAAACTATAGGCTCCGGTCTGATTAGCCCAAAATGTGCTAAAAATGACCGTAGAATTACAAATCAAACCAAACCGCACCTTTACAATGATAAATCTAGATAGGCAGATTTTCTATAATGCTTTTTAGATAGTTTAGTTATAATTTTTTATAATTCTAATAATAAATTTTCTATAAGGCTTTTTTAAATCCTATTTAATGCCTAGATTCCTTCTGTACAATAACATCAGAGTATTTTGACTTGTGGCTATTTGGCATCAAAGTACAGATATGCAGCTGTTTTAGGGTGGGATACGAAAGAGGACGGTTATAGAGTACCCGCATTTTGCCACCGCAATTTCGAACCAACACACCCAAGAGAAATCCACCGTCACACCTCCTTTAACCCAACAGAAGGACTTGCCATATGGATTAACGTCCACATTCAAGATATAATTATGGAAATTTTGGTTCTGCATCGTATGTTTGGATTCGAATCAAGTTCTCATAATTCTGAAGTCCATGAAGCTTCTCCAGTTTTGGCTTTGATGCAAAATAGCTTTATCTTAAAATTTTACTATTTTTTATAAATGCACCATGTTCGACTCGGGCTCAGTGCCAACGTGCATCGCTGGTGAGCATTAAGGCTGAAGTTCAATTCGCTGGCGGCATTGTTGTAGACTATGTTTCAAAACACGAGGAGACTCAATGGCGTTAGCTATGTTCAGCATCTTACCTCGTTAGTCAGATCACCTGGTGGGAGTTTTCCGGATTTTCTCCCGTATGAAACGTGCATGTGGGGAAGTTATCCCTAATGTCCTTCCGGAAGACACTGCCCTCCTTCCTCAGCGATACGGAGCCAAGTCAGACTTCTGTCTAAGGGCGGGTGCTTCAACACAACACAAGATGCCCCTTTCCATCCATCCAGGAGTAGACTCTCATGATGTGTCCGTCCCGCGCTGCCGGACACTGATGACTAATCACAACAACAACAACAACAACAACAACATAACTGCAACGTAAAGGAATGCGATCAAAGCAATACAACCCAAAAGACAAGTTTTTGCTTATCCCTTCTATATCAGTTCAGATTTAGTTAACCAAAAGATCCCCAAGGGACGGTTCATTCATAATGCAATGCTGAAATGGTTTCTTTCAAACCATTTTAAATAGTCTTACGCTTGCATTATCTTCTGAAACAATGACAGTAGCATATATCACCAACAGAATCGAACCTTAGACCTCCTACACACTAGCTACGCACTTTACTTATCATTTATAAAACAATAACAAAAAGCTTTCTAATCTTCCAGTTTTCGCCTTACTCCTCACTTAAATGATAACGTGAGTAGCTAGCCAGCTTGCAGAAGGTCCGAAGTTCAAATCCGTTGGCGATGTCCGTTGCAGTCACTGCTTTCAGAAACGAAAACATTAAATGGTATTTGTGTCAGCATGCGTAAAGCATCTCGTATCTAAAGTCAGGTTGTCTGGTGAGAGGTCTCAAAGATATCTATCGATATCTTGATGTAATACACTTGATGTTAATACAGTGCATTCGATCGATATGCAAATGAGGGACAATTATACCTAAAAGTTCTCCCAGAAAGTTATGTACTTTTCTCATCACCAGCAGGACATGAGAAGTAGACTATCATGCAGCGCGTGGGACTAGCGGACGTTTAGAGTCTAGGACAACAGATAACTGGACGTGAAAAGGGAGGGCTTAGGTTGAAATTTTATAACGTCTCCCGTTGCGGTCATTGTTATCAGAAATGGAGAGACATGGTGGCAATAATGACCCCTTTTATAAATCTTCGAGAATGCACCATATGACAATCTGTTATTTCTAGTTTTTCTCTCGCACTACATGCAAATGTGGCCCAGCTGTCTTTTGTCCCAGAAAGCTGCGTTTTGACCTCATCGTCCATCAGCTGGCTGTTCGTGGTATACATGAACACGAGGCTCACCGATGTTTAAACAATAAAATGAACTGTACACTCTCTTTTAATTCAATTCCTACTATTAGCTAATTCTATCTTTATATACGTCTTGTTCAAATTTTCAATCGTTCATAAAATACTTTTTATTCATCCATTCAAGTTCAAATACATTTTTTGATCTTGTAGTGGATGACACTGATGTTTTTCTCAAATATTAATTCATTCATTATATTTAATTAAGTTTTTCAAATTTATTCATGTATCTAATAACAGATGGCGCCAGATGTAAGAGAAAAAATTTCAACTTTATTTTAGGATTAATTTTATTGACTTAAATTTTTTTTATTTTTACTTGTTTAAATTAATTTAAATGCTTTAGTATACATGAATCATAAGCTCCAATCAAAGTCGAACAAAAAAAAAGATATCTGAGTTAAAAGATAGCTCTAAAAAAGATAACAGTTAAAAGATACCTAATTATAATAAATCTTATGGAATAATTTCTACCGTTTGTGTAAAAAGGATTTATTTAAATGCAATTTTTAGAATCATCATAAATCTAAAAGAAAACTAAAATTAATTAATCTAAAGTTAAAAGATAGCTCTATTTGAAAAAAAAAAAAGATAACAGTTAAAAGAAAACCTAGTTATAATAAATCTTATGGAATAATTTCTACCGTTTGTAAAAAATATAATTAAAAGTTTTTGTTATTTTCAAATTGCGTCCAGAAAATGCACTTTCGAAACTAGTCAGAATTTACTGGCCTCATCAACCAAATCTTAATCCACGAAAGTAAAAGAAATACAATTTCCGTCACAATGCACGGTCACCTTTTACGCACTATTTCAAGCGGCTCATTTATTTCTCTTGCAAAACTGAAATCACATAAATTCTTGATTTTCTTTTTTTAAACTAATTTTTAATCGTTTCTTGTCTTTGTATTTTTTATGCGAGCGAATCAAATCAGCTGTAATCTAATAAAAGTTCGTAAAGTGCTCCAAGGCGCTTTTTTTACTTCTTAAAAGACATCTTTCTTTTACTTAGAAACTGAAATGAGATTCCTTAAATGTTTGTGTTATTCTTTTCCAGCATTATTTACTGATTTTTAAGACTTTAATTAAAAAAAAAAAAATAAAAATAAGGATTTGTTAAATTGAATAAAGAAACGAAAAAGGATTTTTATGTGAAAAATGTAATTTAAGAATAAATAGAGCTCATGTGAATGTAATTAAGTGCAAGTAGCAAAAGTTTGAAGTGAGAATAAAACTATTTAAAAAAAAAAAAAAAGATTTAGAAAATGGAAAATAGAAAACTTAGCAAAATTAATCCGATTAGAATTCTTTAAGACGTTCTATTCTTAAAAAATTCTTAGTTTTCAATGTTCAAGGTAAAGAACTACATAATCAAATAAATGGTAAAGTACTTATATTTATTTTCACTTCTTAAATTTGTTTTAAAAAGGCATTAAAAAAAAAAAAAAAGAGAAAATTTAAAAATGAAATACTACTGTGTCCAAAAGTAAGACCAATTTTCAATTTAAAATTCCGGGCTTATGGAATTTCAATTTTTTTTTCTTTTTTAGTTGCTGGCACTGTCCTTGACATCTGTGTGAAACTTGACGTCAAAATATTCATTAGTGTTTGAGTTACCATTGGCTTTGTGAGGCGCTAAAAGTGATTCTGGCAATTTTTGAAATGTCTGAATTAATTGAGCAAAGAACTTGCATTAAATTTGTTTGCGGAAACGTATAGAATGTTGCAGAAGGCATTCGGTGAGCATTCCTATATCGGAAAGAAATGTTTAGAAGTAGTATAAACATTTCAAAGAAGGCAGAGAACGCGTTAAAGACGAAGAACCCTCTGGTTGACCCATCAACCTGAACCGACGAAGCTCACGTCCAAAAATTAAAGATTTGGTGCTTGCAAACCATTCGATTTACAATTAGAGACCTTGCTGATGATGTTGGAATTTCAAAATTCTATTTTAAAAATTCCATTTTGGGCCTCAAACGCGTCAAATCCTTGATTGGTACCGAAAACACTGAATGCGCCAGCTCACACTGCATTGATTCTTCGTGACTTTTTCGCCCAAATGAAACCCATATCATTCCTCAACCACCGTATTCCTCCAATTTAGTACCGTGCGACTTCTGGCTATTTCAAAACTCAAAAGACCACTCCGGGGGCACCGTTTTGAGTCGATTGAAGAGACATTCAAAAATCGCCGGAATCAGTTTTAGCGTTTCACAAAGCCACGCATATTTCAAACAGTAATGAATATTTTGAAGTAAAATTTATCACAGATGTCAAGGACAGTGCCAGTAACCTAAAAAAAAAAAAAAAAAAAAAAAAAAAAAAAAAAATATGCCCGGGGAATTTAAAATTCTTACTTTTTCGACACAATAGTACATAAACACGCGGCTCCCGATGCTCAAAAATTAAAATGAATTATACACTCTCCTTTAAATTAATTTTTAAATGCTTTAGTATATATAAATCATGTTCCATCATCAAAATCGAACAAAAAATATCTCTGAGTTAAAAGATAGTTTATCAAGTAATATAAAAATTTTTTAAGTAAATCCTACTGCTTTAAAACTACATTGCAGAAAAGTCCTTTACAAACAGAAATAATTTCATCTAGTGCCATCTATTATTAGATATATGCAACTTAAATAAAAAAAACTAAAATTAATTAATTAAATTTAATTATAGAATTAATAGCTGAAAAACTGTATTAACATCAGTGTCATCCACTACAAGTTCAAAAAATGTATTTGAACTTGAGTGGAGGAATAAAAAGTATTTTATTAACGATTGAAAATTTGAACAAGATATATATAAAAGCGAATGAACTAATAGTAGGAATTGAAAAAAAAAGATAAACTAGTTATAATAAATCTTATGGAATAATTTTTACCGTTTGTATAAAAAATATAAAATTCTGTTATTTTCAAATTGTGTCCAGAAAATGCACTTTCGAAACTAGTCAGAATTTACTGGCCTCATCAACCAAATCTTAATCCACGAAAGTAAAAGAAATACAATTTCTGTCACAATGCACGGTCACCTTTTACGAACTATTTCAAGCGGCTCATTTATTTCTCTTGCAAAACTGAAATCACATAAATTCTTGATTTTCTTTTTTAAAACTAATTTTTAATCGTTTCTTGTCTTTGTATTTTTTATGCGAGCGAATCAAATCGACTGTAATCTAATAAAAGTTCGTAAAGTGCTCCAAGGCGCTTTTTTTTTCTTCTTAAAAGACATCTTTCTTTTACTTAGAAACTGAAATGAGATTCCTTAAATGTTTGTGTTATTCTTTTCCAGCATTATTTACTGATTTTTAAGACTTTAATTAAAAAAAAAAAAAATAAGGATTTGTTAAATTGAATAAAGAAACGAAAAAAGGATTTTTATGTGAAAAATGTAATTTAAGAATAAATAGAGCTCATGTGAATGTAATTAAGTGCAAGTAGCAAAAGTTTGAAGTGAGAATAAAACTATTTAAAAAATAAAAAAAAAGATTTAGAAAATGGAAAATAGAAAACTTAGCAAAATTAATCCGATTAGAATTCTTTAAGACGTTCTATTCTTAATAAAAAATAGTTTTCAATGTTCAACGAAAAGAACTACATAATTAAATAAATGGTAAAGTACTTATATTTATTTTCCTTCTTAAACTTGTTTTAAAAGGCATTACAAAAAAAAAAAAAAAATACCTAGAGAAAATTAAAAAAATTAAATACTACTGTGTCCAAAAAGTAAGAAAAAGTTATCATTTCTTGGGCTTATGGAATTTGAATTTTTCTTTCTTTTTTTTGGTTGCGGGCACTCTCCTGACATCTGTGTGAAATTTGATGTCAAAATATTCATTAGTGTTTGAGTTACGGTTGGCTTTGTGAGACGCTAAAACCGATTCCGGCAATTTTTGAAAATGTCTGAATTGATTGAGCAAAGAACTCGCATTAAATTTTGTTTGCGGAAACGTATAGAATGTTGCAGAAGGCATTCGGTGAGCATTCCTATATCGGAAAGAAATGCTTTGAAGTGGTATAAACAGTCCAAAGAAGGCAGATAACCCGTTGAAGACGAAGAGCCCTCTGGTCGAAAATCAACCTCAAACGACGAAACAATCAATTCCATTTTGATCTTCAAATGCGTCAAATCTCGATTGGTACAGAAAATACTGAATGCTCCAGCTCACAGTGAATAGACGTTTTCGCCAAAAATGAAACCCGATCGTTCCACGTCCACCGTATTCACACCGTGCGACTTCTGGCTATTCCCTAAACTCAAACGACCACTCCGGGGACAGCGTTTTGAGTCATTTTGAAAGATTGAACGTGAATCGCCACAAGCACTTTGATTTCCATCCCTGCTGATGCCTTTTAGGCGTGCATTGAGGATTGGAAAAAAAGTTGGCAAAAGAGCATTGTGTCCAGAAGTGATTACGTTGTGAAGACGATAAAATAAATTTTGGAGAATAAATAAAGAGTTTTTGAAAAAAAAATTAATTGGTGTTACTTTTTGGGCACAATTGTAATTTATGTATGTTTATATTCATGTATTGTTGTTGTGGTCTTACTTTTTTGGGTACAACTGTGCCCAAAAAGTAAGACCACAAAAAAATCTTATCCAAGCCATTCAGCGGAAACTCATCGTAACTGTGGATGAAAAAAATACAAATGCAAGTTTTTTTGATAAAAGGTAATATATAGATGGATTTTAATCCCTCTTTTTTGGTGAATGGTATTGGTATCATGGGCACAAAAGAATTAAATTATTAGAATATTAAATTCTTAATATCCAGTTCTTGACTTACGTGTACTATGCATTACAGAAAAAAAGACAGTCATTCTGGGAGAGTTTCTTTACTCTGGTAATTTAGGATTCTTCATACTATAAACTTGCACGGAGGAATTTGATGTGCAGTGATCTTGGTTCCTTTCTTCTTTCGGAACTGCCAACAGGGGCAAATCTTTACTCCCTCACACAAGTCATTAATCTAACTCTACCATGATGAGGATCTCGATTGTTCTTCTCCTCCTTCGTCTCATTTCAATCACTTTTTATCCTCCCGGAGGTCTCTCCGCCCCCTTTTCTGATTATTGGTTGGATTTCAACCTTAAAATCCGGCCAAGGTTCTATATGCCTTTCCATTGGTTATTTGCCATTGAGAGTGATATCGATATTTAATTAGACCAATTAGCGCAGTTAGCCTTTTGGTTTTTGGAGATTAGGTGTCGATTTATCCCCTACAAGAGGCATTTCCTAAAACATCTAGATAAACACGATTAGCCCTTCAGAGCCACATTGAGCTTAATTCCTTTGCAGCAATTTAAACCTATCAATAAATATTGTCGAATGCCAACTTTTTAACAGTTAACGCCTTAAATCATTGGAAACCTTCAACGACAAACATCCTGTCCCAGTTGCTATACAATCTGTAACCATCTGCATTTAGCTAATCGAAAAGCTGCTAATTTATAGATTTAAGGTGAAGTAGCACATCTTTTATTTTAATCATGTCATCACACCTCGATCATGTGTGGTCACAAGATAGCGACAACAGGAAATGGCTTTTTTTTTTTGTTTCTTCTATCGACCAGCATTACATGGAAAGGGGGAGTTTTCACAAACATACACTATATACTATATACATTCAAAATCACTATATACATGATATAAAGATCGACTGAACTACGCATTCTCTCAGGAATTATGTAGCACACAAAAGCACCGGAAAAGACGAACTTTTCTTGGGAAACCATAATGATATTTTCTTGGAAAGGCTGGACCAATAAGGCAGATCTCCTATGGACAGAAAAACAAGGAATATGACTGGAAGAGACCAAGGTCAACTGGTCATTGTTTCAGAACATCATGAAGGTCTCATGGAAGACTTTCAATGGGACTGGTTTTAGTATATATATTAAGAGACCAATTAAAAAGGTTATGATTAGAGTTAGAGTTAAGAGATAGTCAACAGTCCAGTGAAGCAGTCCAGACAACAGAGAGAACACCCGGCTTTTTGCAGGCAGCAGAGAGGGTACACAATCTTTAAAAGGACTTGTTTTGCATGATTTTGTAAATATATCAGTTCTTATGTATAATATCTACAAAGTGTGTTGTGTTGGCTTTTCAAGGGATAGTAAATATAATAGCAGCTAAATGTTTTATTCAATCAACTTAAAAGAAAAAAATGCAAAACAACTTTCCCTAATTCTACCTATAGAAAAAAATGCTTCTTAATTCTTTAGTCGTGAGCCATATAAAATAATAATTATAATTTTACACCGCGCATTTAAAATATTTTCAAATACATATCGATACGATGCAACCACTGAATTATTTTAGCATTATTTTTTCATTATTTTAAAAGAAAATCTCGCTACGATTCCGGGTTTTTTTCTATAGAAACGGTATTTTTTAAATTTTTATTAGTTTTCTGAATTATTTTTTTCTGCCTTTTAATCAACCGGTATAATAAACCTTTTGAATTTTCAAATTTACTTTTGGATTAACATTTATGATATGGAGCAATGTGACTATATATGGCGTTTGAGCCTCGAAGCGCTAACAACGAACCAAACTTCATTGCGAATGTTGACAAGTATCTAACGAATAGCAGCTTGTATACACACCTTTGATTTCAAAATTGACCCTGTGGTTCTGTGTTAATATACGATAATATTTCTTAATAACAATATACTTTTATTAACTATAACGTATATTACTTATATTAAGTTAATATACGTTTAATATCGTAAATATTCGGATGACCCTGTAAGCTAATATAAAATATTTGATTAAAATGGTATTTCACATAATCTCATATGATCTATAATGAATTCCATAACTTTTCTATTGTTTGACATTATATGGAATGCAATTGAGCTTGAATTATATGAACTATAAACAACAATGTATTTTCTATTAACATTTGCTGTTTTCTGCACTTGGTTACCAGATAATTTATTATTTTGCTGATTTTTTTTTATATTTAACTTTTTAATTTTGTAAGGTGTCCAAAAATTCTCAGACATCTTCGACAGAATCTTCGGTTGTTTCTACTGACAGAATCTTGACCATCAATATTTATGAAAACACATTTTTTTGTTTCTGAAAAAGAAAATATGATTATGATTGCTTTGGATGGAGGGCAATCGATGAACAGAATTGAAACAATGAAAAATTCAACAGATTCGTCGAATGTCAATAGGTCAAATGGCCAGTTTTAGCCGTGACCAATTTTTATAATGCAGTCTTGGCAGAGTTTAGTTGATTCCACTTTTTATGATTCGATAGAAATTTGTGGATCAATATAAAGCTGTAGCGTTTTCTTAATCTTTAGGTCCTTCATCAGGGTTTTTTTCAACGCGGGAATCTAATTCTAAATGAATTTGATGCAATTAAGTTATTTATTATCTTTAAATAAACACCAACTGATACTTTTTTTTTTTCCATTCTTTAATCAGTTTCGAATTCAGATTTATAAAATATTAAGATGAAATAGAGTTGGACCTGTCTAGTGTATTCTATGTTGGTTTTCCAAAAGAGCCAAGTTCGAAACCCTACAAGTAAAGCCGAATCGAAAGCTTCATTGCACATATCGGGATACCTGTTTTGGGACCCCCCTCAAGTTCGTTTAAAAATCGGTGGAACAACTTCATTCGTATCATTCACAAAGTAGGATTGTAACTAGGGATTGCAATATCGGACCAAAAGTTCAATACCGGTATTCGGTATTTTTTAGATCTTAATACCAGGATACCGGTTTTAATACCGGTACTAGAAATTTTAGAAAAGAAATAAAAAATGGGTGTTTAATTTGCCAGTTTTATTGGATAATGTAAATATCACGAAAAACACTCGAAATGGCAAACCATCTAATGTTTTGTTTTGCATATTCATCGCAATTAGATTCTTTCCTCTTTAACAAATTTGTAGCATGTTTCGTTTTTAAATGTGTATGGAGTCCACTTGTACTTCCTCCATTCACTTTAATAACTCTTAAACATTTTTTACATTGTGCTATCCTATTCTTTTTTCATCATATAAATAGTGAAACCAAATCGAAGTATTATCAACTGATTTTTTATGTTCTTTAATATTATTCTTATTCATTATTATGGGGTATTATTTATGAGTATATATATATATAATAAATCTGAAAAATATTTCGAACTCTAAAGTATGATATGCAAATACAATGTGAATAACAAATTCACCAATTTAAAAAAATATCGAAATGTTACACACTTTCTTCACAACTACAACCTTGTTTTCACAGATAAGAATTCTGTCGCAGATGAGAATTCTAAATTTCTACACTATCTGGAAGAAAGTGACGGGACATCCTCGAAAAGTAGAAAAGTCGACAATACAGCTGACACATGCGCAATAATAGGTATCATGTGTCAGCCATATCCTATAAATACTCTGTGGAGTCGACTAGAGTTGTTTTTTGTCAAGATGCCGCCACGGGAAGAGTTGTCTGAGTTCGAGAAAGTTGTGTTGGCATCTTGCCAAGGTGTCACTTAGGGAGATATCCTGTCTCCGTAACTGCTCAAAATCAACTGTAGCACGTGCTGTGTGTCGCTACAAGACTGGGGGACACTGTCAGAACAAACCCCGAAGTGGACGACCTACAGTTCTCACCAGCAGGGACCGGCGGGTGCTCGGCAGGGAGATTCGAAGTAACCGTCAAACGTCCATGGATAACATCGCTAATGAGTTTAGACAAGACAAGTATTTAAACTTGAGAATACCGGTATTACAAAATTGTACAAATGGTCCAAAATACCGGTATTGTAATCCCTAATTGTAACAACTTCCATAGTGCCTCCTGAAGAATGCCGAATCTGTTAAACAAAGTGATTGAACGTTTATGGGACAAAAAAAAAAATTTTTTTGTATAGGAATATATGGTTGGAAGTGGTGCGTTGAGGGATGAACACACTTTCAAACGAATTTCTCGCAATAGCCAGGTACTATGTCCCAAATGATAAGAGTATATTTAAAAAAGTAATTATTACTGTTGACGAAAGTATTCTGTTATGAGCTATCTATGAACTCGAAAAACTATCCTGGGCTCCTATGATTTTAAAGATTCCAGTGTCAATTTAGTTAGTTGACTTGATAAATTCATAGGCAGGCAGGAAAGTCCATCTTTTGTGCTCTAAGAGAGGGGGAGGATGATGTGAAAACACTGTACTAGTTGCAATGTCCACAGTTCGAAATATCCCTAATAAAATATAATATAGTAATAAAATGTAATGTTTTAATGAATAAATGTAATATTTTGTACCAAAAATGTGCTATTTCCATTTCATAATTTATGAATCTTAACCTTATTTTTTTTTTTTATTGATATTCAACAAGAATACTCAACAAGTATGTTATATGCATTATCAATTTACTATACACACAATAAAAATCAACACTAGATGGTGCCGCAAGAATTAAAATAGTAGTTTTCTAAGCTACATCACACCTAAAATACAACGACTATGCGATAAAAATGAACGGAAGTAGCTTTCATATATTGATTGAGTACTACAGCTTTTCATTCCTTTCCAATGTAAGAACTGAATCCGAATCCCTTCTGTATGTGTCATCAGAAATATATCAGAAAAAGTAAAAAAAAAGCCACTAGGATGAGTGAGTCATCGCCGGGGCTGATCTCGTTAGAGTGGATGCCCCTGCAGGGCTTCCCTAATCAGATGAAGGGGCAAAATATTTAATCAGGCGCCGGTCCAGACAATGAATCTTAAGTTAATCGTTGCTGTCGCCAACGGAAGGGTCAATTGGGAGTATTTTTTTTAAACATTCCGCTTTGTACTCTCAGGGAAATTGTACGTGTTTGAACCATAGACTCTATAAGTTTATTAAACTCTGTAGTTTCTACTATTATGTAAAAGAAGAAACTATAGAGCTTGTCCCCTATTCTAAAGGAATAGACAGTTGGCTCTACTTCACTACACTGAATTTGATATTTTTATTTCAGTGATTCTGTACTAACTGAACCTGTCTAACTAGCTATATAGCTTAGAAAACTGGCAGTCTAAAAATCAGAAAGATTAAAAAGAGCGGTGTAATAGGGGATAAAGGCAATTTGAAGGAGTTTAATTTACAATAAAATTAATTTTAATCTTTAATAATTAAAATTTTAAATGACGAACGTCAAAAAATTTGTAGGGGAAAAAATCCACAATAGCTACTAAACGTTTCGTTTTAAAAAAAAAATTGCGCTACGTATGTCTGACTAACACCCCTGATAAGAAATCGATTAATTCGTTTTCGTCTTGAAATCTTTTATTTCACCTAATGTTACCTTACCTTTTACCCATACTTTACCTTTGAACCTTTTTCAGCCGATTAGAATTTCAAATTATAATCACAACTATTATATCACAAAAGAATATAGTTTAAAATTAGATATTAAATAGTATATGTTTAGGCTAATTTTGGACTTCTATATTCATGGGATTATTGAACATGAGAATTTTGTGGAATGATGGCTGTCATTTATTTCAATACATTAGCCATAATATTACCCATGCCTTGACAAAAATTTACTACTCACCAAAACTTCAGGAAAAATCGAAAGTTTACCTTTATTCGAATAGCTAGTAGAATTATAGCAATTCTACCAAACAGCTGGTAGAACTATAACAA
This sequence comes from Caerostris extrusa, assembly GCA_021605095.1. Taxonomy (NCBI): domain Eukaryota; kingdom Metazoa; phylum Arthropoda; class Arachnida; order Araneae; family Araneidae; genus Caerostris; species Caerostris extrusa. The sequence goes on from BPLR01010062.1 coordinate 252,177, forward strand.
TTCCCACAAATAGCTGGCAGAATTATATAAATTATTTCACAAAATAACTGGTATAAGTGTAACAATTCCACCAAATAGCTGGTAGAATTATAACAATTATTCCACAAAATAGCTGGTAGAACTATAACAATTATACCACAGAATAGTTGGCAGAACTATAACAATTATACCACAAAAGAATAGTTGGTAGAACTATAACAATTATTTCACAGAATAGTTGGTAAGAATATAAAATTATTCCACAAAATAGCTGGTAGAACTATAACAATTATCCCACAGAATAGTTGGTAGAATTATATAAATTATTTCACAAAATAGTTGGTAGAACTATAACAATTATTCCACAGAATAGTTGGTAGAACTATAACAATTATTCACAGAATAGTTGGTAGAACTATAACAATTATTCCACAGAATAGTTGGTAGAACTATAACAATTATTCCCAGAATAGTTGGTAGAACTATAATAAATTATTCCACAGAATAGTTGGTAGAACTATAACAATTATTCCACAGAATAGTTGGTAGAACTATAACAATTATTCCACAGAATAGTTGGTAGAACTATAACAATTATTCCACAGAATAGTTGGTAGAACTATAACAATTATTCCACAGAATAGTTGGTAGAACTATAACAATTATTCCACAGAATAGTTGGTAGAACTATAACAATTATTCCACAGAATAGTTGGTAGAACTATAACAATTATTCCACAGAATAGTTGGTAGAACTATAACAATTATTCCACAGAATAGTTGGTAGAACTATAACAATTATTCCACAGAATAGTTGGTAGAACTATAACAATTATTCCACAGAATAGTTGGTAGAACTATAACAATTATTCCACAGAATAGAACTATAACAATTATTCCACAGAATAGTTGGTGGAACTAGAATAGAACTATAACAATTATTCCACAGAATAGTTGGTAGAACTATAACAATTATTCCACAGAATAGTTGGTAGAACTATAACAATTATTCCACAGAATAGTTGGTAGAACTATAACAATTATTCCACAGAATAGTTGGTAGAACTATAACAATTATTCCACAGAATAGTTGGTAGAACTATAACAATTATTCCACAGAATAGTTGGTAGAACAATTATTCCACAGAATAGTTGGTAGAACTATAACAATTATTCCACAGAATAGTTGGTAGAACTATAACAATTATTCCACAGAATAGTTGGTAGAACTATAATAATTATTCCACAGAATAGTTGGTAGAACTATAACAATTATTCCACAGAATAACTGGTAGAACTATAACAATTATTCCACAGAATAGTTGGTAGAACTATAACAATTATTCCACAGAATAGTTGGTAGAACTATAACAATTATTCCACAGAATAGCTGGTAAGGCAGTATAACAATTATTCTACAAAATAGTTGGTAGAATTATATTTCCACAAAATAGTTGGTAGAATTATATTTCCACAAAATAGCTGGCAGAACTGTAACAATTCCAACAAATATTTGGCAGAATTATAGCAATTCTTCGAATAGCTGGTGTAAGTATATTAACTCCATCGAATAGTTGGTAGAACTATTAACAATTCTTCTGCCGAATAAATAATAGAATTACAAAAATTTTACTGAAAAGGTGGTAAAATTAAAAAAATTATTCAGAATAGCTGATAGAACTTTAACAATTCCAATGATTAAACTGATCATCTTTTAATGAGTTTGAAGGCAGTTCGAATAAAACTTTTTGAAAGTAAAACTTTTATTTTGTTTCCATCACAAAGAATAAAATAAACAAAGTTCGACGTAATATTTTTGCCATGACATCAAAGCAAGTTCAATAAACTATCACTTACCCTATCTCTGAATAAGACTTCAATATGAATCAAAAAACAAAAAAGAGAGAAATCTGCAGAGAATCCATCTCTTATTTGACTCGATAAAAACATGTTGAAAAGCTCGTTTATTAAAAATATTGCTATCGGCCATGAGATGCGCTATTATTAACTCAACATTTTGCAAAGGAAATTTATACTTGGCGAAATCTGGCGATTTTTTTTTTGTTCTTTTTCTTTGTTCCAAATTGTTCCAAGTGGTGGATTCCGAACCTCTAACAAACACACTGCAACACCAGGATTCGAACCTAAATCTTGTGGTACTAAAGTGCCAGAGAGCTTTTCAACTGGCCATCAGGCCGTCGAAGAGGTATGTTTGGTTTGGTTTGTCGGTCTATAGTCATTCTGTAGAGAGACAAACCAAACTGGCGCTCTACGGTCATTCTGTGCACACTTTAGGCTAAGGCAGAGACCTACAGCAGAAGAGGTAGGTATGGTGTGGATTGGTTTGTCGCTCTACGGTCATTTTATGCACAATTTAAACTAATTAGAAGGCGACCTACAGTTTAACGTGGATTCGAACCACTCACAAACATCCAAGCCACTGCCAGCAACCTCAAATCTCTGGTACAAAAGGCCAGAGGAATAGCTGGTAGAGCTATAGCAATTCCATCGCTTAAACTGCGCATTTTTTAATGATTTTGAAAGCAGTTGTCGAAGTTTGAATAAAACTTTTTTGAAAATACTTTTATTTTGTTTCCGTCACAAAGAATAAATTAAACAAACTTCGACGTAGTATTTTTGCCATGATATCGAAATACGTTCAGTAAATTATCACTGAATAAGAGTTTAGTATAAGTCAAAAAACGAAAAGAGAAAAGATCTAAAATGAGAATCCATTTCTTTTTTCACTCGAGAAAAACATGTTGAGACGCTCGGTTTATTAAAAATATCGCCTTCGGCCATGAGCCGCGCTATTATTAACTCAACGTTTTGCAAAGGAAATTTATACTTGGCGAAATCTGGAGGTATTTTTTCCTTCTTCTTTTCTTTGTTCCAAATTGTTCCAATTCCCCCACCCCCGACACTATCGCTAGGCCCGCGGCCGAAGGACCCTTTCCATGAATGGCTGAGAGGGAACTGTGCCAAAAATGAAGGTCAGAAAGGTGCACAGATCCGAGTCGCCTTTGGGGAATGACATTAAGGAGCGACTCGGTGGTTGAAAAAAAAGGAGTCGCAGTGTTTGCACAGGGTGTGTCAACACGGGTAATTAATGAAAGGAATCAATTGATTTTTGTAAGGGAGTTCTTTTTAATGTATTTTTGTAGAAGAATTGATTTGAACTTTTTTTATAATTTTTAAAAATAAATCACGTTGAATGATTTATTAGTAATTTATTTAAAAAATAAATCAAATTGAATATAATATATATATATTTGCTTAGAGTGGTACATTGATTTTCTGAATTGGGTGATGTCTGTTTAAAAGGAAAAAGTACATAGTACTTAAAATACCTGCTCGTATATCTGGAAGGACACAATAAATTATTGGAAAGGAAAGACTTTTCTTTGGAATTCGAAGAGATAGGTTTTTGTTTGGTTTGTTGCTCTACGGTCATTTTTGTCCACACTTTGGGTTAATTAGATCAGGATATACAGTTTAAAATAGATTCCGAACCATTACTACTAATACTGCTGATATACCACACCATATCACTGTGGTTAGAGATGAGTTGCCCCTTTTCCGTTTGAGAATGATGTGGTGAGAAGTCTGACTGGGCTCTTTGACAGTCATATTAGACCGAGAATACATGGTTTAAAGTGAATTCCGAACCACTACAAACATCCATGACACCGCCAATATTCGAACTTGAAGCCTGTGGTATCAAAGGCCAGACCACTACCCAAATGGCCATCAGGCTTCTGAAGAGATAGGTTTGGTTTGTCGCCATACGATCAATTTGTGCACACTTTGGCTTAATTAGACTGGGACCAACAATTTAACGTGGATTCCGAACCACTAATAAGCGTCCATGCCACCGCCAGGATTCGAACTTGAAATCTCTGGCACCAAAAGCCAGAGGACTAGCTGGTAGAGCTATAATAATTCTGTCGCTTAAACTGAGCATCTTTTAATGATTTTGAAGACAATTGTCGGAGTTCAAATAAAACATTTCTTGAAGTTAAACCTTTTATTTTGATTTTCATTCACAAAGAATAAAATAAACAAAGTTTGACTTAATATTTTTGCCATGAAAAACAAAACACGTTCTGTTAACTATCACTTACCATATTACTAAATAAGAGTTTAATATAAATAAAAAAAAGAAGAGAAATCTGCAGAGACATATATTGTTTAAATAGAGATCTAAAATAACAATTCCATTTCTTTTTGACTCGTGAAAAAACATGTTGAAACGCTCAGCTTATTAAAAATATTGCTTTTGGCCATGAGGCGAGCTATTATTAACTCAACATTTTGCAAAGGAAATTTATACTTGGCGAAATCTGGAGGTATTTTTTCCTTCTTCTTTTTTTCAAATTGTTGCAACCCCTCCCCCAAACTATCGCCTTGCCCGCGGGCCGAAGGACCCTTTTCATCATGGCTGAGAGGGAACTGTGCCAGAAAATGAAGGTCAGAAAGGTGCGCGGCTTCAAGGATTCAGATCCGAGTCGCCTTTGGGGAATGACATTAAGACGCAGCGTGTGCACAGGGTGTATCAACACGGGTAATTAATGAACAGGAATAAATTGATTTTCGTAAAGAAGTTTTCTTTTTTAATGTATTTTAGATACAGGTGATTTGATTTAAAAAAGAAATCATGTTAAATGATAATATATTTCTTTTTTTTTCTTAAAGTGTTATATTGATTAGTATTTTGATTTCTTGAAATGGGAGATCTCGGTTTAAAACTAAGGGGAAAAAAGCATGTAGAACTGAAAATACCTGCACCTATATCGGGAAGGGACACAATAAATCCTTAGGACGGAAAGTTTTTCTTTGGAATTCGAAGAGATAGGTTTGGCTCGGTTTGTCGCTCTACACTCATTTTGGCAATATTTTTGCTAATTAAATCTACAGCTTAATGTGGATTCCGGGATCTACAAACACACGGCAACATCATGGGATTCGAACCATTAACATACAGCCAGAAGAGCCAGAGCGCTTTTCAATTGGCCATCAGTCCGTCGAAGAGGTCATGTTTGGTCTGGTTTGTCGGATATCATTCTGTAGAGAGACAAACCAAACTGAGCTCTACGGTCATAAAGTGCAAAGCTTTAGTTAAGGCTGAGACCATCAGGCAGCCGAAGAGGTAGGTATGGTGTGGATTGGTTTGTCGCTCTACGGTCATTTTATGCACAATTTAAACTAAATTAGAAGGCGACCTACAGTTTAACGGGATTCCTGAACCACTCACAAACATCCATGCCACTGCCAGCAACCTGAAATCTCTGGTACAAAAGGCCAGAGGAATAGCTGGCAGAGCTATAGCAATTCCATCGCTTAAACTGCGCATTTTTTAATGATTTTGAAAGCAGTTGTCGAAGTTTGAATAAAACTTTTTTTTGAAAATAAACCTTTTATTTTGTTTCAATCAAGAAAGAATAAATTAAACAAACTTCGACGTAGTATTTTTGCCATGATATCGAAATACGTTCAGTAAAATCATATCACTGAATAAGAGTTTAGTATAAGTCAAAAAACGAAAAGAGTGAAAAGATCTAAAAATGAGAATCCATTTCTTTTCACTCGAGAAAACATGGATGAGACGCTCGGTTTATTAAAAATATCGCCTTCGGCCATGAGCCGCGCTATTATTAACTCAACGTTTTGCAAAGGAAATTTATACTTGGCGAAATCTGGAGGTATTTTTTCCTTCTTCTTTTCTTTGTTCCAAATTGTTCCAATTCCCCCACCCCCGACACTATCGCTAGGCCCGCGGCCGAAGAACCCTTTCCATGAATGGCTGAGAGGGAACTGTGCCAAAAATGAAGGTCAGAAAAGGTGCACAGAAAGAGTCGCCTTTGGGGAATGACATCAAGGAACGACTCGGTGGTTGAAAGAAAAAAGGAGTCACAGTGTTTGCACAGGGTGTGTCAACACGGGTAATTAATGAAAAGGAATCAATTGATTTTTGTAAGGAGTTCTTTTTAATGTATTTGTAAAAGAATTGATTTGTTTTTAAAAATAAATCACGTTGAATGATAATATATATATATATTTGCTTAGAGTGGTACATTGATTTTCTGAATTGGGTGATCTCTGTTTAAAAAGGAAAAAGTACATAGTACTTAAAATACCTGCTCGTATATCTGGAAGGACACAATGGAACGGAAAGTCTTTTCTTTGGAATTCGAAGAGATAGGTTTTTTGTTTGGTTTTTGTTGCTCTACGGTCATTTTTTGTCCACACTTTGGGTTAATTAGATCAGGATATACAGTTTAAAATGGATTCGAACCGTACTACGAATACTGCTGATATACCACACCATATCACTGTGGTTAGAGATGAGTTGCCCCTTTTCAGTTTGGGAATGATGTGGTGAGAAGTCTGACTTAGGATCTTTGACAGTCATATTAGACCGACACTTATGGCTTAAAGTGAATTCCGAACCATTACAAAACATCCATGACACCGCCAATATTCGAACTTGAAGCCTGTGGTATCAAAGGCCAGACCACTACCCAAATGGCCATCAGGCTTCTGAAGAGATAGGTTTGGTTTGTCGCCATGCAATCAATTTGTGCACACTTTGGCTTAACTAGACTGGGACCAACAATTTAACGTGGATTCCGAACCACTAATAAGCGTCCATGCCACCGCCAGGATTCGAACTTGAAATCTCTGGCACCAAAAGCCAGAGGACTAGCTGGTAGAGCTATAATAATTCTGTCGCTTAAACTGAGCATCTTTTAATGATTTTGAAGACAATTGTCGGAGTTCAAATAAAACATTTCTTGAAGTTAAACCTTTTATTTTGATTTTCATTCACAAAGAATAAAATAAACAAAGTTTGACTTAATATTTTTGTCATCAAAACAAAACACGTTGGGAACTATCCCGTACCCTATATCACTATATAAGAGTTTAATATAAATAAAAACAAGGAAGAGAAATCTGCAGAGACATGTATTGTTTAAATAGAGATCTAAAATAAGAATCCATTTCTTTTTGACTCGCGAAAAACATGTTGAAACGCTCAGCTTATTAAAAATATCGCTTTCGGCCATGAGCCGCGCTATTATTAACTCAAGCGTTTTGCAAAGGAAATTTTTACTTGGCGAAATCTGGAGGTATTTTTCCTTCTTCTTTTCTTTGTTCCAAATTGTTGCAACTCCCCTGAAACTATCGCTAGGCCCGCGGGCCGAAGGAACCTTTTCATCGATGGCTGAGAGGGAACTGTGCCAGAAAAAATGAAGGTCAGAAAGGTGCACAGATCCGAGTCGCCTTTGGGGAATGACATTAAGACGCAGTGTTTGCAAAGGCTGTATCAACACGGGGTAATTAATGAAAAGGAATAAAATTGATTTTAGTAAAGAAGTTTTCTTTTTTAATGTATTTTAGAAGGGGTGATTTGATTTAAAAAAGAAATCATGTTAAATGATAATATATTTCTTTTTTTCTTAAAGTGTTATATTGATTAGTATTTTGATTTCTTGAAATGGGAGATCTCGGTTGAAAACTGAGGGGGAAAAAAAGCATATAGAACTGAAAATACCTGCACCTATATCGGGAAGGACACAATAAATCCTTAGGGCGGAAAGTTTTTCTTTGGAATTCGAAGAGGTAATTTTGTTTGTCGTTGTACGGCCATTTTGTTTACACTTTGACTGCACTAATTAGACCGGGCATCTACACTTTGTGATATTGTGGATTCGAACCATTAACCTACAGCCGAAAGAGGTAGGTATGGTTTGGTTTGGTTCGTCGGTCTATGGTCATCTTGTCTCGCCATGATATCGTCATGATTCGAACCTGAAGCCCGTGGTAGTAAAGTCCAAAGCGCTAGTTAATTGGCCATCAGGCCGCCGAAGAAGTAGATTTGGTTTGGTTTTTCGCTTTACGTTCATTTGGAGCACACGAGGGCTAAGAAAATAGATCCGGAACTACAATTTAACGTGGATTCTGAACCACTCACAAACATCCATGACACCACCAGGATTCGAACCTGAAATCTCTGGTACCAGAGACCAGAGAAATATCTGGTAGAGCTATAGCATTCTATTGATTAAACTGTGCATCTTTTAATGATTTTGAAGGCAAGTTGTCGAAGTTCGAATAAAACTTTGCTTTTTTGAAAATAAACCCTAAATTTTTTTTGCATTCAAAAAGAACAAAATAAACAAAGTTCGATGTAGTATTTTGCCACGAAAACAAAATAAGTTCAGTAAACTATTCCTTATCATATCACTGAATAAGAATTTAGTATAAATCAAAAACAAACAAAAGAGCAAATCTGCCGAGACATATAGTGTTTAAATAAAGATCTAAAATAAGACTCCATTTCTTTTGACTCGAGAAAAACATGGTGAATCGCTCGGTTTATTAAAATATCGCTTTCGGCCATGCGCTATTATTAACTCAACGTTTTCAAAGGAAATTTATACTTGGCGAAATTTGGAGATTTTTTACTTCTTCTTTTCTTTGTTCCAAATTGTTCAATTCCCCCGAACCGACCTCCAGGCCGCGGCCGAAAGGACCCCTTTTCATCCACGGCTGAGAGGAAACAGTGAACTGTGCCAAAAATAAAGGTGCACGAGGCGCACGGCTTCAAGGATTCAGATCCGAGTCGCCTTTGGGGAATGACATTAGAGACGCAGTGTTTGCACAGGGGGTGTATCAACACGGGTAATTAATGAAAAGGAATCAATTGATTTTCGTAAAGAAGTTTTCTTTTTTTTAATGTGTTTTTAAAAAGACTGATTTGATTTAAAAAATAAATCACACTGAATTGTAATATCTTTCTCAGCTTAGAGTGGTATATTGATTGATTTTTTTGGGACAGCTCCGTTTAATACTAAGAAAAAAAGGCCCATTTAGAACTAAAAATTCCTGCACCTATATAACGGATGGGCACAATGGGATTCTTAGGTTTGGTTTATCGCTCTGCTGTCATTTGTGCACACGTTAGACTAATTAGACCGGAACTACAGTTTAACGTGGTTTCCGAACCACTCAGAAACATCTTGCCACAGCCAGGATTGGAACCTGAAGTCTGGGATACCAAAGGCCGGAAGCTAGCCAATTGGCAATACATTTTAGGAGGAAAAAAGACTTTCTTTGGAATTCGAAAAGGTCGTGGAAAGGAGAGGAATAGTGTCTGTGCCGTAGCTTCGGGTTCTTGTCTCGGCGGTGCTATGGATGTTTGTAGTGCTTCAAAACCCCTTTAAACTGACATTACCGGTCTGTTTAGCCTTTGTCTGCGCACGATGACCGTTGAACGACGCACCAAACCAAATCCACTGAACATCGGGTAGAACCGGTTGGCAACTATAACAATTCTTCCACCGTATATGTTGTTGAACTACAACAGTTTTAGTGAAAAGTAGTACAAATAAAACAATTTGACCGAATAGTTAATGAAACTTAACAATCTGGTAGAACTATAACAATTCTATCGATTAAACTGCACATCTTTTTAATGATATTTTTGCAGGTAGTTATCGAAGTTTAACGCAGTATTTTTGTAAACACGTTCAACAAACTATCACATCACTGAATAAGAGTTTAATATAAATCAAAAAAAAAAAAAGAGAAAATCTGCAGACGCGTATATTGTTCAAATAAAGATCTAAAATAAGAATCCATTTCTTTTTCACTCGAGAAAAACATGTTGAAACGCTCAGTTTATTAAAAATATCGCTTTCGGCCATGAGGCTGCGCTATTATTAACTCAACGTTCTGCAAAGGAAATTTATACTTAGCGAAATCTGGAGATTTTTTTCCTTCTTCTCTTCTTTGTTCCAAATTGTTCCAACTCCCCCCCAACTATCGCTAGGCCCGCGGGCCGAAGGACACTTTTCATCGATGGCTGAGAGGGAACTGTGCCAGAAAATAAAGGTCAGAAAAGGTGCGCGGCTTCAAGGGTTCCTATCCGAGTCGCCTTTGGGGAATGACATTAAGACGCAGTGTTTGCACGGGGTGTGTCAACACGGGTAATTAATGAAAAGGAATCAATTGATTTTCGTAAAGAAGTTTTCTTTTTTAATGTATTTTAGAAGGAGTGATTTGATTTAAAAATAAATCCCATTGAATATATAATATATTTCTTTCTTTATTGCGTAGATTAGTATGTTGATTAGCATTTTGATTTTCCAAAATGGGAGATGTCAGTTTAAAAACTGAGTAGAAAAAAACACATACAACAGAAAATACTTGCACCTATATCGGGGACACGATAAATTCTAAAGTCGGAAAGTCTTTCTTTGGAATTCGAAGAGGCAGGTTTGGCTTGTTGTTCTACGGTCATTTTGTCCGCAGTTTGGGCTAATTAGAGTGATACCTATACTTCATGAGGATTCCGTACTACTAACAAATATCCCTGCCACCGCCAGGATTCGACTCTGCAGCCTGTGGTATCAAAGGCCAAAAGTGCCAGCCAATTGGCCATAATGTCGCGATTTGGTTTGATTTGGTTTGTCCCCTACGGTCATTTTGTGCACACTTTGGGCTAATTAGACTGAGACCTACATTTTAATGTTTATTCCGTTTATTATTCATTTACAAACATCAATGCCACCGCCAGGATTCGAACTTGAAGCCTGTGTTACCAAAGGCCAGAGGAAAAGCTGGTAGAGCTATATAACAATTTCATCGATTAAATTGCGCATCTTTTAATGGTTTTTGAAGGTAGTTATCGAAGTTTGAATAAAACTTTTTGGAAAGAAAAGAGAAATCTGCACACACGTATATTGTTTAAATAAAAGATCTAAAATAAGAATCCATTTCTTTTCACTCGAGAAAAACATGTTGAAACGCTCGGTTTGTTAAAAACATCGCTTTTGGCCATGAGCTGAGCTATTATTAACTCAACGTTTTGCAAAGGAAAATTTATACTTAGCGAAATCTGGATATTTTTTTATTTCTTCTTCTTTTTTCTTTGTTCCAAATTGACCCAATTACCCCCCCCAGAACCGATCTCCAAGCCCGCGGGCCGAAGAAGCCTCTTCATGAATGGCTGAGAGGGAACTGTGCCCGAAAGTGAAGGTCAGAAGTTCTTTTTTAATGTATTTTAAAAGGAATGATTTGATTTAAAAAATAAATCGTGTTAAATGATAATATATTTCTTTTTTTTCTTGCTTTAGAGTGGTGATTAGAATATTTGATTTTCTGAAATGGCGATCTGGGCTTAAAACTAAAGAAAAAAACACATAGAACTGAAAATACTTCATCTATATCGGGAGAGAAATAAATTCTTAGAATGGAAAGTCTTTCATTGGAATTCGAAGAGGTAGGTTTGGTTTGCATTCTACAATCATTTTGTGCACAAATTAGGCTAATTAGACCGGCATCTACCGTTTAAAGTGGATTCCGAACCACTCACAAACATCCATACCCCCTCCAGGATTTGAACCTGAAGCCCCAAAGGCCAGATTGCTAGCCCATTGTCCCTTAGGCCACTTCGAAGAGATGGCAGAATGATACGAACTTCTAAATGCTTGATATAATCAGAAAGATATGAATTTTTAATTCCTTACACATGCGATTGTTGGCCTAGCAATCCATAGTACATGCGCCCTTTTTCCTCTTTTTTGTCCATTTCCAAGGAGTTCCATTTGCCAATTGTTATTCGGAATTTCCATCAATGTAGGTGCAAGATGTATAATAAGGCGGGTTTCTATTTAGTTATAGGGTGTGCCTTTTTATGGCAGTCATGTTGTAAAGTGGGCTTTAAATCATTAATCAGTTCTTTAGGGTTGTTAAGTCATTAATCAATTCTGATTTTTATCTTTAGTCCTGAAGCAATAATCATTGTGGCACACGTTTTTTATTCAGAAAGATGAATTGAAGAGAGGGATTTTAGATAATTAGGTTTATAAAGAGCCCAGAGAGTGGAGCTGTGGAATTGCGCCTTTTCTTCATTTGTGATGCAGATCACCCAGACAGACTTTAGCCCCACACCATCCCGTTCGAACTTCAGCCCTCTAGTGCACTAACTTGTGTGTAGGACCATGAATTGAACTTCTCATGGAATTTTTGTTGTTGTTGTGTATCTGTTCGTGGCATACTTACGACACGAGATGTACAACACAAGTGTATTTTATTTACTGGTATATTTAAGAAATTCAATTTGACATGATTTTTATCATATCACGAGGGCAACTGAATTGGCATTAGTACCTCGTATGTAAGAAAGCTTATAAAATTACTGCTTGGCAATTTGGTTGTCGATATGCTCACATGCTGTTACGTGCGACTCACACCTGTTAGAATCGTCATCGACAGACTTTATTTCTAAAAGCTGTAATTCTAAAAAGACTCCGGCAGCGGACTAGAACTTTAGCCCTCTAAGGCACAAATTATGTGTTGGGTCATGAACTGAACACTTCATGGAATTTTTTGTTGCTGTTGTGTATCGATTTTTGGCATACATAGGGTACAAAATGCACAAACGTGCATTTGCTAAATTTGTATTTTATTTAATTTAGTTAGACATATTTAAGCAATTTAATTTAATATGATTTGTATCATGAGGGTAACGTATGAGTTATCAACGCATTAGTACATCGTATAGAAGAAAGTTTATAATTTAATGCTTGGAAGTTTGGTTGTCGATATTCTCACATATTTTTACATGTTTCTGAAAACAGTGGTTCTAACAAAACACTGTCAGCTGCCAGCCATAATTTTAGCCTCTAATGCACAAACTTTGTGTAGAGCCATGAATTGAAAACTTCGTGGAATTTGTTGTTGTTGTTGTGTATCGGTTCGTGGCATACATATGGCAAGAGATGCACAATCAACAACTTCACATTCTCAATGCTCAAACTTCATAATAATCAATGAAACTTTTTGCAGTAATTGCAAAATACACGGAAAGATGATTGAAACTAACTTCCAACACTATCTTGCGTAACTCTAACATAAAAGGACTTATAATTGATATTATTGTAGATGACAAACTCGGCTGTTTGTTCATCTTCACTTATATATGACACGAACGGCCCACAGTGGGATTATGTGGGGAGGACTGCCTTCCAGAAGGACTTTTAGAGGTAACAGCTTAGAAATTACATGTTGTATACAAGCAAACCCCAAAAAACTACCAGCACAGACAGTCTGAATATCTACGCGAGTCGTTTGTTCCCGCTATTTCAGTCGCCATTATGTCTAATCGTTAAAAGCATTGACTCTATCGCAATGTTACAACCGATTCAAATTTTCGATTTCTAATACGCTAATATCGCCCTATAATATTAATTTTTTGTTGTTCTTCATTGACGGACTATGTGGTTCATTTATGTATATCACGATTAGTCTTCTCGTTTCTGAAAACGGGGATTGCAACGACCAGCAGATTCTGAGTCCAAACAAGCTGTTAGTTGCCAGTACTACCGCTAGTCCACGCGTTTAGCATGCGATTGATATTGTTACTACATTTACCTGATTATTAATTATTCCCCATTTCTTTCTAGGTTGCATTTTTTTGAAACACCTTATTTTCGGAAGCCTGAGAAAGGTTGCATTCACCACGAAGTCTTACAAGATCTGATAAGCATGAAACAGCAAAATTAAAAACTGATTAATTAGCAATCAGGATCTTTAAAAGATAATGACCCGCTGAAACTTAATCATCAAGAAACATCTAAAGTTCTGAATTAGGAAAAGGGTGATATCTGCCAAAATCAGTTTGACATGTTTCAAATACGCTTTTTGCAAAGAGCTAATTAGATAACAGCGATGTCGAAGGGATTTGTATTAAATGAAGCTTGATTAAATTAAAATAATTTATTTTTAATGCACTTTCAGTAATTTCTATTCCATTAAAAATCTCATCCATAAACATAAATACTGCACTGATATCCATATCGATGTTTACAATCTGTAATAAGATTTAAATTCTGTAGATTGTGGAGTACTTTGAATTCATATAGGCAAATAAACCTATGATAGAAGTGTTCTGCAAAATTATATATGGGGAAAAGGTATTTTTTACATTAAAATAAATTAAGAGACTATATCCCCACTATAGTTTACATAGTTGCCAAATTTTAGAGTTATAAATTAATTAAAATATTTATTCTTAAACTTATGGATTTAATATTGATTCTTGAATTATTTTTTTTTCTTGAATATTTTTTTTTGATGGTTTAGCTATTCCTATGGAGCCTGATGGCTGAGTGACTAGCGCTCTGTGCCACTGACTTCGGGGTTCCTCCTGACGGTGCCATGGGTGTTTGTAGTTGTTTAAACCGTACCCACTTTAAACCGTAGGTCCCGTAAGCTGGGAGTAAGGCTGACGACCCTACCCCGTAAAAACAAAACATCTCTTGCTCCTTGGTCCACCATAGAGCTGTTACGCCAATGAAGAAGAAGTTATTCCTATAATGAACTGAAATAGATTACAGTTTTGGATTTTAATCCTGAATTTCAGTTATTATTACAGGATATTTGTTCTAGGGTGGGAAAGAGTTTTAATCCCCTTTTGAAGTTACGTCCTGACTTTTTCGGTCCAAAAAGCAAATATGTGCATTTCTGTGTTCAATTTGTTTGCAGACTGTTTATTACAACAGAGTTAAAAATGAAAAAAAGAATTTAAACTACAATGAGCAGACAAAAATTTTCAAAAGCAGATTATATATCAGAAAACCACACAGCCGAAGGCAGATAAGTGAGCATTTCACTTGAATCATACAGCAATGGAGATAAAAACTCTTCTCAGACGCATCCTAATTTAATGAGATAAATTCAGCTTGTATTGTAATCAAAGGAAAACAGACTAGCAATTATTGCATATTGTGCGTTGCTAAAATCTTAATTTCGGATAAAATCTCTCTGAATGTTCATACTGACTGTCACGAGGATGTTATGTTTCACTGCACAGATTTCACATATAATTGCCTCCAAGTTTTGTATTATATGTAACAGTTATTTTCTTTATTTACAGTTTTTAATGTGATTCCCGTAGTTCTGTGAGTATTCATGGTTCCTCACATTTTATTAAACAATTAGATGAAGACTCGGCATAAAATTACACGGAACTCAACTGACCTACGCATCAGTTGACGTTCTCATCTCTTTCAGATACTTAGTGGCAGCTGGACATCTGTTTCAGTTGAAATCTATTTTGCATCTACTAAATTTCTTTAAATCTCCCCCACCGTCGCGTGGTTGCCTTTTCTTTTCATTTTGTTTTCCCGCGGGGAAAGAGGGGAATGACCTCTCCCCTCTCCCGTTCAGAAATGACCCCTTCTTTGTCGAAATGTCACTGAGCTTCATGTGTTTCATGTGATGGATATCGGGGTAAAATCTATGACTTACATGTGCTGGTGCTTTTGGTGATTATTTCATTCTAATAATGGGGAAATGCCAGATCTCACCAGCCTGACTTCATTATCCAAGAGTCATACTGAGTAAACGGATGACTTGGTTAATTCAATCTCCAAACTTTAATGATACCTGATGGCCTAATTTGGAAGATAGCTTTGACATTCAATTCTGTAGAGGGAATACATTACTAATAAGAAGGACACATCCTTTATTGACATCCATTTATTGAATTGCGTTGCGTTTTTGCGGTTTTTCGCGATTCCTCTCAAAATAGGTTTGTGTGAAAAAAAAAATAATTATTAAAAGAAAAGTAAATTAAGCAAAGAATGGAAATAATTTCAAATTCAAAAAGTAATTGTATAAGCAGTTCATACAGATTTTATACTTTTAAGTAAATCTATTTGTAAATTAAACACAAAGAGCAAGTCGTGTCTCAATGTTTGGAGGTCATTTGTACAGTCACAGATGAGTATACAAAGATTAAAATATTTCAAAAGATAAAATATATGTTAAAATTAGGCAGCAAAAAAAAAAAGCCTTTTAAAGCTTTTTTTTTTTTTTTTTTTTTTTTACCAAATTCCGAACGACTTCGACTTTCATTCAGCGTAATTTATCTAGCAGTGGTAGTAAGTAAGGCCAGACGGAGAGTGACTGGCGCTCAGTACCACAGGTTTCGGGTTCAGTATAGGGGGTGCTATGGATGTTTTTAGTGGTTACTAATAAGAAGGACAAATGGTTCGTGGTGGTTCGGTTAGTGGTTCAGAATCCACTTTAAACAGTAGTTACCTGTCTAATATGACTGTTAGGCGTAGAGCTGATAGAGCTGACAACTTTTTCCTGTAAAAAAACCCATCTCCTGTCTCGAAACTTGCCAGTGGTCAGATGGCCTTAGCCACCGTGGGCCAGTGCTAGTTAGTAGTAGTCTAAATAAGTCTTTAATTGTTGGTAATTTATAGGAAATGAAACAGCTAGATACTTAATCTTCTCATTGGTGTTATAACGTCTTGCAATATTGCAAGAGGAAAGTAATACTTTCGGTAAGACATTTCAAGAGGAATTGTCCCCAGTTTGCTTTCCTTATTGGTGAAAACTGAAACTTTTAAATAGTGAATTTGTTTGCCAATGTGACAAACCCATTCAGTCTATATAATTCTGAAAGCAGTAATTATGTAAATTCTAATATTTTATACTACCTCTGGGAAGAAATTACCCTTAAGACATTTAAGTAAATAACATTAATACACAAATGGTGTGGTAAAACATTTGGAAGTCAAAAATTTGAGGTGTTGCGAATCTTCCATTTAGTTCATTATTCAAACAGGCCATCTTCCTGATGGCTTCACCCATCTCTATGTTAGTGTTTAAATATCCGTCACAATCTGTGGTAATAATAATAAAAAATATCAATAATATTAGTACACCAACTGAATGGAAGCCAATTTGTTACATAAATGTGGCTATTAGTGTTTGTCAGTAGTGTTGATGCACCAGAGGTTTGAGGTTTGAATTCCCTGGAGGCGACCTTTACAGTCACTGCTTTTAGAAACAAGGAAATGTGTTCTTCAAGTTGTATAAAAATTATTCAAAAATTAAACCGGGAAAAACCTGGCAAGAGAGGTCGAAACAAAATCCTTGTTTATTCTAGACATGGGTAAGAAAAAGTTGTAGAGCTAAACTATCTTTGCATTAGTCTTGAAGATTTGGTTTGTTTGTCGCTTTACGGTAATTTTTTTGCACACTTTAGGCTAGACTGGAACTTAAATTTAACTTGATTCCGAACCACTCACAAATATCCATGCTACCGCCAGGATTCGAACCTGAAGCCTGTGGTACCAAAGGCCAGAGCTCTAGCTAATTGGCCATCAGGCCTCTAGGCTCGAAGAAGTAACGAGAAGGATGAGATCCTAACTGATATCATCCTTGGCGGAGTTTCTTTCAAAAAGGTAGTGGTTAAATGTGAGCGCAATACTGAAGGCTTCCCTTATTAACTCTGAATCTGCTATATATATGAAATTCTAGTAACAAATGTCATCCAGTCAAAGTGTCCAAAACTCAGATATTCATCAATGGCTGCGGTCAAACTTGTGGCATTGAAGGAGACGAAATTATCCTTTGTTTATTATCACTTAACTTTCATTACTGCCTCACTCGTGGCGATTGTGGCCGCTGGTAAGCATAACAGCAGAGGTTTCATTCGCTGGCGGACACTGTTTAAAAGAACGAAGAGAGTCGATGGCGTTTGTGATGTTCAGCATCTTGTCTCACGTGGTGGACTACCTGGTGGGAGTTTTCCGAGTTTTCTATAATACGATACTCAAATGCTCGATAGTTTCCTTTAAAGGTCCTCCCGGAAGGCACTGCCCTCCTTCTTCAGTAATTCGAGTAGAAGTCAGACTTCTATCTACGGGTGCTTCATCACAACAGAAACTGCCCCCTCTTCCCTCCTTCCTTGAAGTTTGGTTTGGTTTGACGCTTTACGGTCATTTTGTGCCTACTTTAGGCTAATTAGACCGGAACCTACAACTTAACGGGAAATCAAACCACTAACAAACATCCATGCTACCGCCAGGATTCGAACCTGAAGCCTATGATACCAAAAGGCCAGAGCGCTAATCAATTTGTCCTCAGGCGGCCCTTCCATGAGAGATGCGGCAACAACAACAACAACCTTCATTACTGACATACACATACACATTCATACACATGACATATTACATAATAAGATTGATATATTATACGCATGACATAATAAGATTTATATAGCACACATGAGATATAATTACATTGATATAACACACATGACGTACAATAACATTGACATAACACACATAACATATAATAACATAAAATTCAAAATGAGATATCAAACTCTGCAACATCTTCAGTTTGCATATAATTTTCACTAGAGAGCTATCAACCCATAGAAAAAACAATATACAAGGCATCAAAGTGGCAAGTTTTTATATGCATATTGAGTAGTTCTTGTTTTTAACTTTTCGACCCTAAAAATATATTAATAAATTATACAAAAAGCATTTTGAGCTGCTTCGTTGAGAAAGTAGGTTAACACTGAATATTTAATTCCAGTAAGTTTCTCAACTACTGCGAAACATGTAATAAGTTTAATTATACGGCAATTATTAATTTGAAAAGTTTTCCTTTTTTTTATGATACGCGGGTTCTATTTTTGGAAAACATATCCCATTAAGAAAAGTAATTAATGGCAAGTTATAATTACAGATCTCATTTTTTATACATCTAAAATACTTTCCAAACTCTTTTCGCTGACATTTTTTTTTTTCATTCAATAAATGATCGTATTATGCAAATATATGCAGAATTGGATACGGTAATTTTTTTTTTCCTTTCAAAAACTTATCTTTTACTTAAAATATTGAATAATTAATGCAGAGAGTGTGTTCCTATGATAATTAATTTTAATTGCATTTCAATTACAGAATTCAATCATTTCTGGGTTTTTGGTTGAGCAAAGAAATAAATGCATTTATTAATATGCAGAAGTAATTATTTTCGTGATTGTTATCATAAAAAAAAAAAATGTTATTTGAAGATCATTTAATAGAAGAATATTTAAAAGAAAAGTTATTAATTTGTTCTGTTTACAGAACAATTATTTATTTTTACTAATTGATTATTTCGAGAAATATGAAATAAAATCCTTTTTATGATTACGTGATTTATCATATATATTTTTAATTTTTATACAAAGCTTAATTAAATGAACAGTTATTATTTATTAAGCAATTAAAACAAATTGTGCACATCATTTTTTTTTTATATAGTTTCTCTTTATTGTCAATGCAAATCGTACGAAGATTTCAACTACGATTATTCAGTGAGCATTCCTATATCGGAAAGAAATGTTTACTAGTGGTGTAAACAGTTCAAAGAGGGGCAGAGAACGCGTTGAATACGAAGAGCCCTCTGGTCGACCACCAACCTCAACCGACGAAGCTCATGTTCAAAAAATTAATGATTTGGTGTTTGCAAACCGTCTATTTACAATTAGAAACCCTGCTAATGATGTTGGAATTTCAAAAGGATCTGTCCATTCCTTTTGGGCCTCAAACGCGTCAAATCACGATTTATACCGAAAACACTGAATGCGCCAGCTCGCACTGTATTGATTCCTGTGACTTTTTTGCTAAAAATGAAACCCATATCGTTCCACAACCACCGTATTCCCACTGTGCGACTTCTGGCTATTCCCTAAACTCAAGACCAAAAGACCATTCCGGGGACACCATTTTGAGTCGATTGAAGAGATTCAACGGGAATCGCTGCGTGCTCTGAAGACCATCTCTGCCGCTGACTTTTTAGCATGCGTTGAGGATTGAAAAAAAAAAGGCATAAGTGCGTTGTGTCCGGGGGATTACTTTTGAATGTGATGAAACAAATTTGGTAGAATAAATAAAGAGTTTTGAAAAAAAAAAAAAAAATTTGGTCTTACTTTGTGGACACAGCAGTATGTCACGCCATTTTTGAATTTTCTTATTAACTCCTACGCTTGCTGCTGGGATCATTGATAATTTAATTTGACTATTGGTTTTTAAATGCCAAGAAGAGAAGTTTGTTTTAGCAGAAGAGTGTTTTCTTAACATTTATCTAGCGCCTACAAAGAAATTCGATATTCCTCGCATTATCACCAAGCTGTATTTGACCTTTTAAAATAACCTTTATGGAAAAAAAAACATGAACAATTTGAATATGTCTTAAATAATGAAAGGACAAACATGAAATGAAAATAATTTTTCTTTAAAAAAATTTCATTTGCCATTCACATAAAGAAAATTTTATCTGCAACACTTTTAGCAATGGAAATGTGATTAAATTCACGAATAAAAATCACTGATTGGATTTCAGTACATTCTTTTTTTTTTTTCCTTTTTTTGCACATTGTTTATGACGTTTGAGAAGCAACTACATAAGCAAGAATCCCCCAAAAAAAAAAAACAGATGGTCCTGACGATTTGATTTGATTCTATTATGTTACGCTTTTTTTTTATTTTTAAGAAAAAGAAAAAAATTATTGTTTTTGAGAGAAGGAATTATATTAAGTTATATCTGAGTTCTGCATTGAAAAACTGACAAAGTAACAAAAGATATTTTAAACGAAAAAAATCATGTAAATTTTTTAAATAAAATAATAAATTACAATCTGCATAGTGTATATTAAATTGCTAAATAAAATTAATTTCAGTGAAAAATGGTATTTTCAAATTAAACTCACTTGAAAGATTATTCGGTTTTGTAAAAGCATAAAACGGCGAATTTTTTTCCAGCCTGTAATAATTTTTTCTTCTTCATTCGAGCAACAGCGCAATGGTGGGCCAAGGCAGTTTGTTTACTGTCAAATTTCGAGACAGGATATGTCTTTTGCACAGTGTAAGGTGGTTAGTCCTACGCCCAACGCTCTACAGTCATAATAGATAATCGCTTTTCGGCCTGTAAGCTAACATCAAGTGTAGTATTCATAATAGACCGCGGTCTAAGCTTTAAAATGGTTTTAGAGCAGCTACAAACATCCTCAACACCGGGACACGATCCTGAAACCTGTGGCACTGAGCGCCAGAGTGAAACCATTTTAAAACCTATATGTTATTGTACTAATGCAGCTGGCAATATAGAGACAGTTAGTCTTTATGCCATAAGCATGGGCTGCACCGCTGTTACTCATTTAGTACAACCCAGGGGGCATTTGCAGCTATGCTACGGACGCCAGTAACACTACCCACACAACGCTCTACGATCATGTTAGGCAGAGACCTATGGTTTAAACTGGATTCCAAACTATTACAAACACCCATGGCACCACCGGAGTGCCAGTCACTCGGCCATCATCATAGGGAAAAAGAAAGTCTTAGATCCTTAATATCAAAGTTCTTGACTTAGAAGTATTGTGCATCACAAGGAAGTGCACTACTATAGCTATAGACAGTCATTCTAGGTTTGGTTTAGTTTGTGACTCTACGGTCATCTTGGGCCTACTTTGTTCTAAACAGACCAGGACCTACAGTTTAAAGTGGAATCTGAACTACCACAAACAACCATGGGCATGGTTCCATGGATGGAGACTCGAAAACTTGTGGTGTCGAGAGCCAGAGCGCTAGCCACTCGGCCATCAGGCCTTCTAATTTTTTAACAACCTATATTTCAAAATAGATACAAGTGTTTTCTATTTCATGATCAAAATGCATCTTACTTCTATGATTTCTAGAACATAATGACATATTCATCGAATAAAGATCATCTCCCAAGTATTAAGTTTAGCTATACAGAGAAATCGCCTAGCCCAAGCAGGATGTCAGAAGAAGATAATTCCAACTTTGAAAATTACGAAAAAAAAATATCAGCATGCCAGATGCATTAAAAACATTCTGAACCTCCTTGGATTAATGAGATTCTACTATACTTGAAAAAAATAAGTAAATTTTAAGAATTTCCATTGAAAACTGTTTTCTTTTATGAATAAAATCTAATTCTCATCTAATAGCTCATCAATTAATTTTGCTCAGATTGTATAGCAGATTTTTATTAACGAACATAAAAACCATAAAAACTCATCCCCAACTCCATTTTTGGTTATTACGACCAGGCCGAAAATATTATAGCCAAACAAATCAAGCTTTTCTTGACAGTTTATTAAGACTGCTAAGAAATTTCTTTTTCAGAAAAGGTTTTTTTCATTGACATGGTTAAACTAACATTGTTATTTCTCAGTTTATATTGGTTAAGCTAACAGAGTTTTCGCACCATTTTTTTTAATGAAAACTGACACTTACGTGGGCGTACAGGTATGACTGCGAGGCAAACAAACTTATTGGAACTTAATGAACAACAACTTCTCTTTACTGGACAGAAATTTAGGTGCTTTTTTTTTTTTATCAAAAAACAGAAAATCGAATGTAACTGTTTCTTCATGATGCTTTTTCAAGAAGATTTGCAACATGTTTTGTGTAAATGTAAATCTAAATAGATTAATTATTGGACTTCTAGCAGATTGTTGATTTAAATACATTTATGCATGAAATTTTATCAATAAAACCAAACTTGATTTAAAAATGCCTGATTTGATTGTTACAATGCCAGTTTGACTGTTACTCAGATTTCTTATCAATTCCTACAGTTTCTGCTATGATCATTGATATTTATCATTGGCCATTTCTTTTGACATTGGTTTTTAAATGCCAAATCTCTTTTAACAGAACAGTGCTTTGTTTCTTATCTGACACCTAGTAAGTATTGAGTTTTCCTCACATTGTCAGCAAACTGTTTTTGACCTTTTAAAATGACCTTTATGGCAAAAAAAAAAAAAAAACATGAACATTTTTTATATGTCTTAAATAATGAAAAAACAAACATGAAATGAAAATAATTTTTTTTTTTTAAACATTCATTTGTCCTTCACGTAAAAAAAATTTTATCAGCAACAATTTGTGCAATGGAAATGTGATTAAATTCACGAATAAAAATCACTGATTGATTTCAGTTCATTCTTTCTTTTCTCCTTTTTTTTTGTCACATTGCGCTATGACGTTTGAGGAGCAACTACACAAACAAGAATTTCCCCTCCAAAAAAAACAGATGGTTCTGACGATTTGATTTGATTGTATTATGTTATGCTTTTTTATTTTTAAGAAAAAAAAAAAAAGAATTATTATTTTTGAGAGATGGAATTATTTTAAGTTATCTGAGTTCTGGTTTAGAAAAGGTATTTTAAGCAAAAATAAATTTTATGTAAATTCTTTAATGAAATATTTAACTACGATCTGTAGTGTTATATTAAATTGTTAAATAAAAACAATTTGAATATCAAATGACATTTTCAAATTAAACTCACTTGAAAGATTATTTGGTGTTGCAAAAAGCACAAAAAGTGAATTTTTTCCAATCTGTAATCATTTTTACTTCTTCTTCTTCATTGACACAACAGAGTCATGGTGGATCAAGATTGTCTGTCTACTGGCAGATTTCGAGACAAGAGATGTTGTCTTTTTTACGGGGTAAGGTAGTTACTCCTACGCAGAACGCTCTACAGTCATAATAGACCATCGCTTTTCAGCCTGTAGGTTAAGATCAAACGTGTAGTATTGATAATAGACCGCGACCTACGGTTTAAAATGGTTTTAGAGCAGCTACAAACATCCGTCAACACCGGGACTCGATCCTGAAACCTGTGACATTGAGCACCAGAGTGCAATCCTTTTAAAACCTATATGTTGTTGTACTAATGCAGCTGGCAATTTAGAGACAGTTAGTCTTAATGCCATAAGCAAGGGCTGCAATGCTGTTACTCATTTAGCAACCCTAGGGACCCGTGCAGCTTGAAGATATGCTACGGACGCCAGTAACATTACCGCCACAACACTCTATGATCCTGTTTGACCGGGACCTATGGTTTAAAGTGGATTCCAAACCACTACAAACATCCATGGCACCGCCGGAGCGCCAGTCACTTGACCATCATCATAGGGAGAAAAGAAAGTCTTAGATCCTTAATATCAAAGTTCTTGACTTAAAAGTACTGTGCATCACAAGGAACTGCACCACTGTAGCTATTGATAATCATTCTAGATTTGGTTTGGTTTGTCACTCTACGGTCATCTTGTGCATACTTTGTGCTAAACATACGGGGACCTACAGTTTAAAGTTGAATCTGAACCACGACAAACATTCATGACACCGCCTGAACTCGAACTCGAAACCTGTGGCACCGAGAGCCAGAGCCCTAGCCACTCGGTCATCAAGCCTCCTAATTTTTTAAAAACCTATATTTCAACACAGAACCAAGTGTTTTCTTTTTCATGCTCAAAATGCATCTTACTTCTTTGATTTCTAGAACATAATGTCATATTCAAAGATAATCTTTCCAAGTATTAAATCTAATTATACAACGAAGAAAAAACATGAAAAGTCGAGGAAAAAAAAAAAAAAAAACCAGATGGCCGACGGATTAAAAAATTCTGAGTCTCCCTGGATTAATGAAATTTTACTATAATTGAATAATTAACTTAATTAATTAATTACTTAATTTATCACTTAATTACTTAATTAATTAACTTAATAACAGAATAAGTAAAATTTTAAGAATTTCCATTTAAAACGGTTTAATTTTTTGATGAAAGGACATTTATTATATATATTTTTATGATTGATACAACTAATTCTCATCTAATAGCTCATCAGTTAATTTTGCTGAGATTTTTATTACCCTACATAAAAACCCCAATCCCTACTCCATTTCTGGTTATTACGACCAGGGACCGAAAATATTATAGCCAAACAAATCAAGCTTTTTTCTTGACAGTTTATTAAGACTGCTAAAATTTCTTTTTCAGGAGAGTGGTTTTTTCCCCATTGACATGGTTAAACTAACATTGTTATTTCTCGGTTTATATTGGTTAAGATAACAGAGTTTTCGCACCATTTTTTAATGAAAAGTGACAGTTGCGTGGGCGTACAGGTATGTCGGTGGGAAACAAACTATTTGGAACTTAATGAACAGCAACTTTTATTTTCTGGACAGAAATTTAATTTTATAGGACAGTTTTTTTGAATTTTTTTTGTGTCTTTATTCATGGAAAATGTGTATATTGATATATTTATCTTTGAAAATTCTATTTGATAAAAAAATTATGCTTGCAAAATCAAAATTAGAATTCAGATAAAATTAAAAAAAAATAAAAACATGCATATAATACTAATAAGAAATACTTATTTTCATTATTATTTTTTTAACCATGTCTTTCAGTTGTCATCCTTTTGATATTGATATCTATGTTGTATAAAATACAATGCTTTATAAAACAATAAAAAAATGGCGCATGAAGGGCCATGGTGCTCTGGTGC
Organism: Caerostris extrusa; assembly: GCA_021605095.1. NCBI lineage: Eukaryota > Metazoa > Arthropoda > Arachnida > Araneae > Araneidae > Caerostris > Caerostris extrusa. Next base: position 277,353 of record BPLR01010062.1, read on the forward strand.
TATGTACCACAGGTTTCGGGTTCAAGTCCCGGCGGTGCCAAGGATGTTTGTAGTGGTTCGAATCCCTTTAAACCACCTTAGGTCCCGGTCTAATAGGATCGTAAAGTGTTGCGGGGGCGTTGTTACTCCGCGTCCGTAGCTTATCTTCAAGGTACACGCACCTCTTGGGTAGTGCTAAATGCGTAACGTCAGTGCGGCGCTTGCCTTAAAGTATCAAAGACAATTGTCTAAGTGCTTACCAGCTGCATTAGAAAAAAATAAAACAATAAAAATGCTAATCTTATTGTAAAACATTTTGTAAGATAATAAATTTTTCAATATGTATTATTGTAAAAATAATACATATTGCAAAACGCTGTTTTTCAATGTTTTAGCAAAATTTAAGCAAGGCTTGGGGGAACAGATCGAAATATATTAGATTTTCGGGTTTAAATACTTCGATTTAAAATTCTATAAGCAATGTTAAATGAAAGTTTTCATTCACATTCTGAAATAAGTATAATAAATGTATAAATCAGAAGGTCCGCCCATAATGCTGTTTTACAACAAGTAATATAAAAATTTTTTTTTTAAAGTCAATTCCTACTTTTTTTTTCACTATATTGCAGAAAAAGTTAAATAATTTTCCTTCATTTTTTTAGTTAGTAAAAAAATTCTCTCTCACATTACACTTTCCATCTCTCTCACTAATTTATTCACATGTTTCATTTTCCATTTTGTTCCCTCCTTGACTCAGACTAGAATCCAGAATGAAAAAAAAATTTTTTTTTTCCAGCGATCTACAAGCTTGGCCACAGACGGTAGTTGATCCTAAATTTATATCCTGTTAAATATCTTATAGAAGAGACATTTTTTTTCTCCCATATAAAACTAAAGTTAATTAATTAAATTTAATTACTGAATTAATATTTGAAAAACTGTATTAACATCCAGTGTCATCCACTACAAGTTAAAAAAAATGCATTTGAGCTTGAGTGGATGAATACAAAGTATTTTATGAACGATTGAAAATTTGAACAAGTTATATAAATTATATATTTATATCTTATATATCTTGGGGAGAGAGGGAGGGAGGGAGAGTGTGAACTAACAGTAGGGACTGAAAAATTTAGTATGGTATATTTATGTAGGATATTGAAGGGTTTCATATTTTATTACAAGAGGGCCCTTACATCACATCTCTGGTATGTTTATTCTATGATGTGTTATGTAGCATCATGCAAATGAAGTTTATCATTTTCTCCATAATATATCTTGGATAATGTTGAATTTGTTATATCGTGCTCAGCTAATGGACAATATCCTTTTCGACAAAAGAATTCTTCAAATGAATTGGACAGCATATTCCCTGATTTGAGCCCAATAGAACATGTTCGGGACATTCTACGGCAAAAGGTTCCTAGTCGCGTATCATCCCCAGAAACAATTCGGCATTTGGCAATCTCTCTTCTTCAGGTGTGAGAAAGAGAATCATTTACATTTAGTTTAGACCTGCGAATAGAGTGAAAATGTTTACATTAAAAGTGAAGCAACAACTCGCTTTTCTTTTGCATACAAGATTTATTCTTGTACGAACAAATTCCTTGAAATGAAGTAAATTTGTGAAAAACATCCAAAAAAATTTATTATGTGCTTGATGAACTAACTTTAAGTCCCAAATGAAGGAATATTACTCCTTATTAAAAAAGGAAAACAACTTAATTTCGGGTGTCAAATAGGTGATAAGAACAAACCTTGGCTCCTTATGTTTGCTGTGCATCTTGCGTAACAGTACTTAGTGGTAGTTTGAACAGAAAGGAGCGACATATTCCATTTGCAATTCCAATGGTATAGAGGGAACCAAATGACCATTCCACGGACTGTTAGTTCTGCATTACAAAATTGCTATAGTAACAAGCAAGACCATCAAATAATCCAATGTACTTCCAGTTATCAAGCTTATTTCTCGTGCTTCCAATCGCAGCGCCATCTGAAAGTTGGAGTTTACGTTTTTAGAAAACTGTGTCGATGAAGATTTGCAATTAAGTCCAGAAAAAGGTGTCATAAAAGACCTAGATTTGGATGAAACGTCTGCAGAACATAATAAAATCACTCGGTTTGAATCAGTGATCTACAAAAATTGCTGGAAAACAAGCAAGACCATTAAATAACCCATCCTCTTTCAAATTATTAGGCATTTTTCTCACAGCGACGAGCTTCCGATTGCGCATTGAAAGTTGGAGTTCACATTTAAAAACTGTGTCGATGAAGATTTGCAATTAAATCCAGAAAAGGTGTAGTTGAAGACCTAAAATTTGGCGTAATATCTACAGAACCTTATTGAATCAATTACTATCAACTCAATGATCTAGTTCCCGATTTAAAGTTGTAAAAGTCTCGGGCAGAACTGTTCGTGTCCAGATTAAAAGACTAGAATCTCCTTGAGAAGGGAACTAGTCCTGCAACACTTGCTCTACGCTGAAAGCTATTCAGTGTATTGTAATATATTACAGAATGATTTAGGAGACAGTCATGGTCCTATGAAAGGGAGATTGTTTGCAGATTATTCTAAATTCATTTTATAAAGCCGTGCATCTTCATATTGAAATGTGAAACTTTTCTATTCTTCTTGCCTCAGCAGCCCATATGAAAGAGACATATGACATTCTAGAGATTTTGCTATGGAAGATACGATACTAACAGCATTCTTGGAATATATGAGGCGATTTGATAGTTATGGTAATTTTTATAAGATCTCCAACAAGAGTTTTCTAAATTTTGTTATTTTCTAAAAGAGTAGCATAACAGAGATGGCAAAAACTTTTTGTCAAAAAGCAATGGTCTAAAAATATCTGATAACTGGACGAAAAAAATGTAACTTCTCAATCGCTTGTAAATCCTGAACACGTATATATGCCTTCCTTGCACATCAAAATCGGATTAAAGAAAAATTTGTTACGGTGATAGATAAAAGTGGCTCAAATTTCCTGTACCTAAAGAGCAAATTCCCTAGTATCAATACGGATAAAATAAAAGAGGGTATATTTATTCGCCAACAAATAAGAGAGCTTATGAAGGAAAAGGACTTCAAGGAAAGTTTGAATGGAGTTGAAAAAGCTGAATGAAAGTCTTTTAATAAAGTTGTAGCTGAATTTCTTGGCAATAGAAAAGCTGACAACTGTGGAGAACTAGTAATCCTCCTTTAGATTTCTTTTAAAATTATAAAGCTCTGGGATGTAACGTGTCTTTAAAAATACATTTTCTGGATTTACTCTAGGACTTTTTTTGCTGAAAATCTCAGAGCTGTAGCGATGAAAACAGGGAATGATTCCATCAATATATTTCAACAAATAGACCAATTCTGGACACTAAAAAGGATTTTCCTCAAGCAAAATACAGTAGAATGTTATTCAAACATTTTAATTTAGATTAATACATGTAAATGAATTTTCTATTGTAACTAATCATCATTGTCCTGCAGTGCGGGACGGACATCTCTTGAGTGATCTACTCATAGATAGAGGAAAAGGGGACAGCGGACAGCTTCTGTTAGGAAGGAGCACTCGTAGGTCTGACTTGGCTCCGTGACGCTTTTACAGTCAGACCACTGCTACTACTACACCACACTACATCACTGTACCTAGAGCGGAGTTTCCCCTTAAAGTTTGGGAAGGATGTGGGTGAGAAGAAGTCTGATTGGGCTAAAGCTACAGCTTAAAGTGGATTCCGAACCACTACAAACATCCATGCCACCTAAGGGACTCGAACAGGAAGCTGCGACATGGCCAATTGGCTAGCGCTTTGGGTGTTGTTACCATAGGCTTTAGGTTCGAATACTGGCGGTAGCATGGTGTTTCTTAATGGTTCGAAATTCACGTTAAAATGTAGGTCCCGGTCCAATTAGACTAAAGTGTGTAAAAAATGACCTTAGAGCGACAAACAAAAACGAACGCGAAACCTGTGACACCGAACGTCAGACACTTGACCATTCAAGTCAGAATATGTATTAAACTAAACATCTATTAACTTACATGTACCTTACAACAGTATACACTTCATGCAAATTTGAAATGTGAGCTCTATAACAAACAACCCTGCTGGGCCTGATGGCCGAGTGACTAGCGTTCTGGCGCTTGGTACCCCAGGTTTCGGGTAAGAATCCCGGCGGTGCCATGGATGTTTGTAGTCATACGGAATTCTTTAAGCCGTTGGGTCCCGGTCTCAGATGACGGTAGAGGGTAACAGAATCCAATCGGGCTTCTTCCCAAACTGTATAAGGGTAACTAAGCTCTAGGAACAGTGATTTGGTGTGGTGTAATAGTAGTAGTAGTCCGACTAAAGAAGCAAGATGCTGAACTTCCCAAATGCCATCGAGACTCCTCGTTTTTGAAACAGTGTGTACTCAAAGCTGCCAGCGGATAGAACCTCCTGCCTAATACTCACCAGCGGCGCATGTTGCCACTGAGCCACGAGTCAGGCATCATTTAATTTAGAAAGAATAAATACATTTCGCATATTTTTTGGTAACATTAATTGAGTAAAATATGTCCCATTGTTTTTTAGCTGGTGACTGTATATCTATTATGTACTTATTTTATGTTTAGTTTTTATCAATTTTCCCTGTCTTAAAATTAAAAGTGCTTATTAAAATTATGTCGGTAGTTTTAAATGTTTTGATGATAAAACTTTAGTAGGATATTAGATTTATTATTTTAGATATGATTATATTTCTCAAAGAAATGAAATGATCAGTTTGAGGCGAGGTTCCGTACTTTATTGAACATTTTTCTTTTGAACTTTTCAGAGTTCTAGTTTGACGGATTTCCATTGATATTTTTGAACTAATGAACTATTTGAACTAATGAAACGCACACCCAAACAGGAAACATAAATTTTTGCTGATTGGAGCTCCATCTCAGTCTGGCCGATTTGTCTGCCGATTAAATTTTGTCGATCAGTGTAATTTTTTATTTTAATTTTTAATAATTTTTTCAATTGTTTTGTATCATTGATACAAATAATTCTGTGCAATAGTTAATAAATCCTGTCCTTTACGAAAAACAAAGCAAAATACTATTCAGTCACGATTATTACCATGTATAGCAGCACCATTTCCATTCTAAAAATAAATAAGAACACTTTCCTTTCCTCCATTTGCGAGTGCCAGAACTCGTGGAACTCAAGTACAATCAGCAGGTGATAGCGAAAGAGCGCGCTGAAAAGAGGATTTCGAAATGGAAAGTAAATGTTTGAAGGTGGATCGATTTTTGTCCGACTGATTTTAATTACTCGGCGTGCTCCTCCTCTCTCCATTTGGGATTTTTATCAGATGAATAACTCTTCTGCTATTTTGATTAGCCAGATGGCAACGGGAGAAAAAAGCAGACGATTTGGCATTTGGAAATTCCATTTGCAGATTCGAAAAATAAATAAGTATTTTATTTATAATGTCTGTATGAATGGAATTCTTCTGAATCTATTTCATGTTTTTGACAGTTTATGAAATAAAACGTTGGGAATTCCTGCTTTTTTTCAAATCCTTCTATTAGCTTGCACTCTCCCTATATATATCTTGTTCAAATTTTCAATCGTTAACAAAATACTTTTTATTCATCCATTCAAGTTTTTACATTTTTTTTTGAACTTGTAGTGGATGACACTGGATGTTAAACAGTGTTTTGAAATATTAATTCAATAATTAAATTTAATGAATTAATTTTGTTTTTTTTTAGATTTAAGTTGCCTATCTACCAATAGATGGCGCCAGATAAATTTAAAAAAAAAAAAAAAAATGAATGAAAATTATTTATAAAGGACTTTCTACAATAGAGTGAAAAAAATTAAATTAGAATTAAAAAATTTTTTTTTTTATATTACTTGTTTTATTCTGAATTTTTTGTATTTTTGATGGGAGGGTGTTAACAAAAACTAATAAAATTTTAATCATTTGGTAAAATTTAAAAATTTATAGAAGAAAGAAAAAATTGGTTGAACTGTTTCTAATGCTCTTTATAATAAAATCAATGGCCAATTTGTTTTTTTAACAAGATATATATTTTTTAATAGGTTTTTTATAACAATAGACTATTGTAATTAAGTTTCAACATAATAATAATACAAATATCTTACAATTATGTATTTTTTATAGGAATATGTTTTACAATAATGTGTTTTTATAACAATATTAATATTAGTCTTTATAACAATACTAACGTTTTTAATAATGCTTTTTTATAACAATATTAATATTATACAATGTGCTTTTATAACAATACAAATGTTTTAAAATATCTATTTACAGCATTCCTATATGTTATACAACATTGCTAAATTTTGATCATTTGATACAAATCTATACAATTCATAGATAACGGAATATATTTTGTCTCTAGTGCTCTTTATAATAAAATCAACAGCCAATTTATTTTTATAACAATATCTATGTTTTGTAATGAGTTTTTTTTACATCAACAACAGGATATTGTACAGTAATGTTTCAATATGATAATACAAATATCTTACAATTAAGCATTTTTATAGAAATACGTTTTGCAATAATGTGTTTTCATAATAATCAGCATTTTATAGTAATATATTTTTATAGCAATAGCAGCGTTTTACCTTACGATTATTACTATGTATAACAGCACCATTTTTATTCAAAAATAAATAAGATCACCTTCCTTTCCAAATTCTCCGAATCTCCATTTGCGAGTGCCAAACTCGTCGCACTCGTCCTCGAACTCTTCGCACTGGTACTCGAGTACAATCGGCAGGTGATAGCGAAAGAGCGCGATGAAAAGGGGATTTCGAAATGGAAAGTAAATGTTTGAAGGTTGATCGATTTTGTCCGAGTGATTTTAATTACTCGGCGTTCCCTCCTCTTCATTTGGGATTTTTATCAGATGAATAAATCTTCCGCTATTTTGATTAGCCAGATGGCAACGGGGAGAAAAAGCAGACGATTTGGCATTTGGAAATTCCATTTGCGGTTTCTTGAAAAAAAATAAATGTTTTACTTAGAATGTCTGTGTGAATGGAATTCTTTTCAATTTATTTTATGTTTTTGACAGTTTAACAAATAAAACATTGAGAATTCAGAATTCCTGTTTTTTTATTCTGCATTTTCTATTCATTTTTCTGGGGAGATAACAATAAAACTAATAAAATTTTAATCATTTCGAACAAATTAAAACTTTTATTGAAAAACAAAACATTTTGTTTAACTGTCTCTAACGTTCTTTACAAAATCAACGGTCAATTGATAGAAATCATTTCCATATCAATACCTATGTTTTGTAATGGGTTTTTATAACTATAGAATAATGTACAATAGTGCTTCAATATAATAATACGAATATCTTACAATTACGCGGTTTTATAGGAATAAATTTTTTTATAGTGCTTTCGTAAGAATACCAACGTTTTATAATAATGCTTTTATATAAGAATATTATGTGTCTTTATAACAATACAAATGTTTTTTTTTAAATGTGTTTTATATTAATATTGGAATATTCTTTTTATATTAATAATGCTAATTTTTTAATCTTTTCAGGTAAAAATTTAAAGAAATTTATAAAAATGGAATATATTTTATTTAACTGTCTCTGATGCATTTTATAATAAAATCATAATAAAATATGATAACATTTAATCACAAATAAAAACATATATTATCATATATTATAGCATATTCATATTATACAAGGTGTCTTTATAACATAAATGTTTTAAAATGTGTTTTACAACACTACTATTTCTTATATTATCATTGCTAAATTGTAATCAATTGATAAAAATTAAAAAAAAAAAAAAAAAAAAAAAAAAAAAAAAAAGGAAGACATTTTGTTTAACTATCTCTAATGCTTTCGATAATAAAATCAACGGTTAATTTTTTTATAACAATATTTATGGTTTGTATTGTGTTTTTTAAAAAATAAAATATTGTACAATAATGGTTCAATATAACAATAAAAATATATTACAATTACACGTTTTTATAAGAATACGTTTTGCAATAATGTGTTTTCATAATAATACCACTGTTTTACAGTAATGCTTTTTATAACAATATTAATATTATATAATGTGTTTCATAAAAATGTAAATGTTTTAAAATGTGTTTTTGCAACATTGCTAAATTTTAACTATTTGATAAAAATTAAAAAAGAAAACATTTTGTTTAACTGTCTCTAATGCTCTTTTATAAAAAATCAACTGTTAATTTGTTATTATAACAATATCTATACTTTGTAATAGATTTTTACAACAATAGAATATTGTAAACAATGTTCCAAAATAATGCTATAAATATATTAGAATTACGAATTTTTATAGGAATACTTATTACAATAATGTATTTTCGTGTAGTTAGCAACGTTTTATAGTAATGCTTTTACAACAATAATAATATTATACAATGTGTTTTATAACAATACAAATGTTTTAAAACGTGTTTTTGCAATATTGCTATGTTTTATATTAACATTGCTAAATTTTAATCATATGATTAAAATTTCTTAAAAATTATTAGGAAAAAGAAGCCATTTTGTTTTAATTGTCTTTAATGCTCTTTATAATAAAATCAGCTGCCAGCATAATAACATCTAAACATCAACATCTAACAAATAACATCTAACAGCATAATAACATCTATGTTTTGAAATGGGCTTTTACAATAATGAAATAATGTCTTAATGTAACAATACAACTATCTTACAATTAAGTTGTTGTTTTACAATAATGTGATCATTTTCATAACAATATCAACATTTTATAGTAATGAATTTGTTTTTATAACAATATTAATATTATACAATATGTCTTTTTATATTATCTAATTTTTTCTTTTGATAATTGAAACTTGTCAACTATGCTGCTATTAGAAAGAATAACTAAGATGATCAATATGTGAAGAATTTGTATTTGGATGCCAGGCACTTGAAACTGAGATCATTTTACAGTGCACAACAGCGCAGAAAGGCAAACACGCATAACAGATTCATGAATTTTATTAAAAAAATTAAATATCAAAAGAGGGTGCATAATGTTTTTTATCATTTCATATTTTTTTTTCTTTCTAGAGTACAGGTTGATTGAACATTTCCTATAGGAAATAGTACCAATAGTAAAAACCAATATGGCGGCAAACGATGAATGGATGGTGGCAAATCGATGAATGGATGAAGAATTTGTCTAATTATGAAACGCGGAAAACAGAAATTAAACGCTATGAATTTTATTTAAAAAAATTAAATATTTGTTTTTTGGATCAGAAGAGAGTTTTTGCATAATGTTTTTTTATCATTCCATATATTTTTTTTCTTCCTAGAGTACAGGTTGATTGGAAACATTGCATTAATGCGCATACATATAGGAAATAGTGCACAACAGCGCATGCTATTAGAAAGAGTTTTTGATAACATACGTAAAACGAACATGGCGGCAAAACGTTGAATGGATGAAGAATTTGTCTAATTATGAAACGCGGAAAACAGAAATTAAACGTTATGAATTTTATTTAAAAAAATTAAATATATATATATTTGTTTTTTTATCAAAAGAGAGTCTTTTGCATAGCGTTTTTTTTCATTGTTCCATATTTTTCCTTCCTAGTGCGCATGCTCATGGAAACATTAATGCGCATACACATAGGAAATGGTGAAAACAACTGCGCATGCTATTAGAAAGCGTTTTTTGATAACATACGTAAAACGAACATGGCGGCAAAACGTTGAATGGATGAAGAATTTGTTTAATTCTGAAACGCGGAAAACAGAAATTAAACACTATGAATTTTATTTAAAAATTTTAAATTTTCTTGTACAAAGAAGAAATCTGTTTATTTTGATTTACAAAAACTTTTTGATATACCACAAGAATCATCTAGACGCAACAATGATGAGCAACGAAGACACATATACGATCTGCTACGAATTACAAAAGTAAGTTTTCTAATCTATTTTTTTGTATTAAAAATATTCTATAATATAGTTTAGTTTCTTTTTACATAATTGAACTTAATGCTAATTAATTCTAAAATTCACAATGATCTATTAAAGTTTAATAAATTTCCATTCGTGTAGCATAAGTTTTGCCTTATAATAATGTTTAAGTATCTAACTAACTACAAAAATTATAATCGAATAATTTTGAATTTTTTTTTATTGTATATTGATTTATATTAAGATTTATATGCTAAAAAGAAAATTTTCCCCCTGAATAATATTTCAAATTCAAGATCGTTTGCGTTATTCATGTGTATTGAATTGAAAAAAATATGAATAAAAATGTCAACAAAAAAGTTTGTAAATTAAAAATGTCTGTATAGTATTTTTAATTAGTGTAAAAGTTGATAGATAATTTTTTCGAAATTAAAAATAAGTAATTATTAGAATTATTATAATTGAAGTGAACATGTATATGCTTCTAATTACGTTAATAATATTTAAAAGTACATTATTTAAATCATTACATGCATCTAAAGGTAAAGCTATATATGTTCAGGGAATTATTTAACTGGGAATAATTTTAATCAAGATTTTATTTTCACTCTATCGGGATTGGAAATTAATAGACGTTTTAGGTCAGAGTAAAACAGATGCTTCAATTGCGACAAAAACAACATTAAAGCTAGTTATAACAAAGCAGCTGCAAATAGAAATGTTCCTTTTTCATTTATTTTTGTTTTTTTTTTTTTTCTTTGCATTTTTATCATGTTGTCCTGGTTAGGTGTTCGTGGCGCAATTCAAAAGTGCAACAAGCGAATAAAACTCCATTCCAAATTTGCAAATTTTGGCGGGAAAATGGTATTTTTTTCCACTTTAACCTTTGAAATGATTCATGAATAACGTTATCCTTAAGGAATTTTCCGGTGAATTTGGCTTTTGCTTAAAGTGTTCTGTGGTATGGTTTTGAAGCCCTTTTCACGTTTTGGCTTGGGATTTTAAACATTTATACATCCAATGGCTATAAGTACTGTAGTGCGTTGATAAATTCCTTCTTCTTGAAGTTTCATATTTATCACTTTTGGCATTTTCCCATGTCTATTGAGCTGTATAGTGCTTCTTATTGTATTTGGAGTACTTCATTCTTCATTTATGCCTAGAATATTCAAACTTTGATGTATTTTTTTTGGGTATTGTATGCAATAACGTTTCTTGTAGAATTGGGAATACTTCATTCTTGATTTATGCCTAGAAGTTTCAAAGATATATTCTTTTTGGGTGTTTGTATGTGATTACGTTTTTTGTAGAATTTAAAATACTTCATTCTTCATTTACGACGACATTTATCTTTACTTTTTGTATATTTTCTTAGAGATCCTTGAACAATTCCTTCTTCATGAAGCTCTTGATCTTTTCAACATTGCTATATTCATGTAGCTATATGAATTTGACATTATTATAGTATTGCAATCAATTGCTTCATATATTTCGTGCATTATTAAACATTGATACATTCCTGAGTTTATTCATCCGTTCTTCAATGTTCACACATGAAAGTATAAATTTGCCGAGCAGATTTCAGTTCTTTTGAAATTGTTTTTTTACTTTATTTCTTTTAACAATTAATTTTTATTCTTGAATAAATAATATATTTGTTTTTAAATGAATGGTATTTAAAATTGTAGGAAGAAAAAAATGATATACATACAATCAAATATGGATAAAAATGATATATAAATTGTAGAAATGGTATACATACAATCTGTATAATTATAAGAACAGATTTGAAAAAAAATTGAATTAAACATTTATTACAATAGTACGAGTAGAAAGATGTGAAAACTAATACAATTCTAAATATTCTGAGAATATTTGAAGATTTATAGAAAAATTTGGAACTGTCGGATTGTCATACAAAGTTATAGTAAGCAGCAAGTGAAGTACAAAACATATATGAGACAGATTTTTCAATTTTTTTATTACACACATGTAATGAAAAAAGGTAAATTTCCTCTGACAAACGATTAAATTTCTAAATTTCATCCTCATCATTTTAACTGGTAAGGAGCCACATAGCCCTTTAGTACAGATGTGAGATGAGGGATTTTACTCGATTTTCATCCATACGATGGAGAAATGCGAGATTTATCCTTAAATGTTTTCTCCAAAAGGTAATCTCTCATTGAAACTTATACGGTATCACAAAGATTGAACTCGCCAAAAACAGTACGAAGTTCATTTTTATAAGAGAAAAAGAAAAACAGAATTTTATCTAAATCAATTTTCTGCATGTATATAAAAACCCATTTATAAACATAGAAAAACATAAAAGAGACTGTATGGGAAAAGTCTGGCATTTCAAAAACATGAAGTCGCTCCAAAAGACTGTTTCCCGAGAAATTGAATTCAACATGCTAACATTTCCAAACCATTTCATTTCGACTGTATATCGCCCCCAGTGATTCTCCAGAGCGCTTGGCTCCCTTTTCTGAGCCTCGCAAACGTAGAGCAGGTGAGAAGCCTTCTCTGAGACATATCCTTCTGGCAGCATCCAAAATGGATCCTCTTTATCCTTATTTCATCCGTGAAACTGGAATGCGTTTCACTGCGTGCCGGAAACGTTGTTTTCTTTTTCAGAAAGTGTTATAGAAATGCCAAAAGATGGATTGCTTTTAATACATGGACGCTCCGAAACTTCTGACGTTTTAAAATTCAATTTATGGCCTACGACAAACATTGGACGTTTTTTGTATGGATACGACTTAAATGTTTTGTTTTTTATTATTTTTTAAATATAAATTTTTTTTTCCGGGACTCCGCCGGAAAATTATTTAAAAAATAAGTAGTTGAGCAAATAAATAAACACATTAACGTAAAAAATAATTATAAAAATTGAAAACAAATAAATACTATAGTTATTTTACTAAAGAAACGTAAAACGGGAAATGATTAAAACGAAAATATTTTTTAAGGGAGGCCCGGACAGTATGATGGATAGCTCGTAGGGGGTTTTGTTGTTTATACCACTTGGTCAAAATGACAGCAACATCTAGGATCAAGTCCAAGAACAAGTGTGGTCCATGGAAGGTGGAAAGGGGGCAACTGTCTGTTGTGATGGAATAACCGTCCGCAGAATTTGGCCCTTGACTGACTTTTTAGTGTGGGTAGGGCTGTCAAAACTACCCAATAATCATATTAACGGACCCACAGCCTGAAGTGGATTCCGACTCAAGCAAACATCCATAGGCACCGCCGGGAGTTTGAACCTGGAAACCTGTAGCCCGAGCAGCAGAGTGCTAGCCAAATACACGACCATCAGTGGCCCTCACTGTACGTGGTATGTGGTTATGTGTAATTGTAAGCTTCTTTTCTTCATTATTCTATTTTCTTCCCGAGGATCTTTTAACTAGCAGGAGCTATATGTAGCCCTTGTGTATAGGGTGACGGGTAAATGTGAAGGTGGACTCTACTTGATTTTCATCCACACGAAACAAAGCCAAGCGCGAGATAGTTATCCCTAAATGTTTTCGCACGTAACAATCTTTAGCTATCATTGAAACTATACGCACACCAGAACATTTTCGGTGATAAAAGTATGCATAAGTTGAACTGTCCAACAAACAAAACTTCTCACCAATTTCATTTATATAAGAA